>JASAMX010028818.1:0-40123 GCA_030248175.1 Microlaimidae sp. YZB2_3
GTCATTGTACTTCGTTCAGTTACGTATTGTCGATGTATTGGTAAATATAACTAAATCCCACATGTTTTTTACAAACGACTTAAAGCTGCTTACTGTTGTATATACGGATTTTTTCATGGACTTTAAAACATGATTTCCATTAAATAAAATACGATAGCTCTATTTTATATAAATAGTGATCAAAAATATCAAATACGAGTATCGAACATCAAATAAAATTATTAAATATAAACAAAACAACAATACAATTAACGAAGCAACTCTAGGTTCCAATATTATACACAACAACATGCGGCAGCACCCACGATATAAGTGATATTAGTTTATTACTCCATAATATTTTACGAGGTTAAAAAAGTTATGTTGCGTATATTAACACCAGTTAAGTGACATACTTTCGTATGAGGTGGGTTGCTTGTTTATATCCTTTCTTCTGATGAATTATAAATTGTAATGCAATAATGACTCCGGTTACTTTGAAGCTAAGAAATTTATCTCTAGATCACTAGATACCCGAAAAAATATCACTGATCACATGTGTTTAAATATAATATTTAATTGATTTTTATAATTTTTCTGGTGATATTATTTTAACCCTTTGTAACTGCTATCGCATTTTGGTGCATACAGAATCAGTGCGATGTATCTATTACTTATGTATGTCCCTGATTGAACGAAATAAAAATACAATACAATAAAATACAATAGCTTCTCATACGCGGAGTGCATATGGCGTCTCGAGTCTTAGGGTAAACCAGCGGCCGCCAATTTCGGGGTCGCAGTATTTTAACATTGAACTACACTGGTGCATTTTCCTGTTCGTTTGAGCCGCAGGTCGGATAATTTGCACCAGAAACATTGAAACAAAAATGCCAATATTTTTTTGACGGCTAAAGTTGACTTAATTTTTGTACATTTTGTGAAAAGGTGGAATTTGAAAGAATGTCTCGTTTAAAAATAGACGGAAACAATTCTAGATCGTTTATAAATAGACAGTGTCTAAAGTTATAGTTGAGACCTACCTATCTAGCATAACAAGATTTTCGATAGGCGGTCCCAGCACGAAATCAAAATTCGTTATTAAAAATCTATATATTGCACCCATTTTTCTTAGATTTAACAACAATATTAAAAAATTTCAAGTTTTTTAATATCTTTGATCATTGTTTTAAGAAATTTTTGCGTAACTAAAGTTTTTCAAATGTAAATTTATTGAGTTAATCAGAATTTTTTTTTGTAATTCTTAAATTTAAAACATCAAGCCGCCAAAATTTGAAAATAGATGTTTTATTATTTGTAGTATTTCAAGTTTCAAAAATACTACAATGAAATTTATCTAATCTGGGAAAAAATCTGTTTCGTGGCGGGACCGCCGATTTAAATTTTTTTTATGCAAGGTAGATCCATTGATAATTTCAATCACAAATTCTGAACATGTTTCGAATTGTGGCGTTGAGCCATCACCCAGAACTAAATTATTACAAAACCAGAAACAATTAACGCAGTAACCAGGTTTCAAACTGCTTGACTTGAACAAGTAACTTTGCATGGCAATCACAGGTACGACATTAACCAATCAAATCAAATCAGAAACAAAATGACAGCTCACCTATACTTGCCAAATATCAGGAATCAATTAACTCGCACCAAGTATCAAAAGGACGACATTCTTCTGCAATAAAAACCCACTTAGAAACCGCAGATGGGTGGGATTTAACCCCGAGGAGTGATTGGGTAGGAGGGACTTCCACCGTAGTCCAATGTCAACACACTTAGTCTCCCTAGTTGCCAACAGATAGCGCCACTTGTCGGCAAACAATGTTGACAGACGGTCCTCAATGCTCTCTTCCATAGCCCTGTTCACCGCTTCTTGGCTTTTGCGACCGCAATCTTAACTGTTCATTAATTACGTCTCAATACACCCTGCTTCGGTTATATTGTCAAATTATTAAAATTTAGAGCAGTTATCTTATTCGGTTGATCTTGAGAAGCTAAAAAACTTATGAAAATAAATAATGAAAATGAAACCGTTAATAATAAAGATGCAAACAATTTTCAAAATCATCAATGTCTTCTTTATTTGAATTCAGTCAATAAAGTGAAAAAATATGGAATATAATCTAAATCAAGAAGCTAAAATATATTAAACAATTTTCATTAAAAACTATTACTTTTCCACTAAGCTCAAAATTGACGACTAAATAATATTATAATAAAGATTTATAATGTTATAAAATGTGAGATTGCATTGTTATAAAAACTAATTAAATGCTGGTAAAAATATTAACAAAAGTTGGTATTTTTTTTAAGATGTTCAAGATAAAAAGTTTAAAAAGAGATAGCAGTGACAGAACGCTTATCTGGCTTGTTTGAAGCTAGTAAAAAAAACTTGCAACAAAATAATTTTTGCATTTATTTGGTAACAATAAAGCTTATATTGATATGCGTAGTATTCGGCAACACTAGTGGTACCGAGTATTTAGCTTTAGAAATACGGTGTTAACCCAGTACGGTTCTCGAAGCTGCCTCCGAAAGATGGAGTTGTGGAGGTAGGAGGCAGATGGTGGTTGTTTTTATGTTAAAGCATGTACATGTTAGGAGGCACGCAGGAGGAAACTAAAACTGCCTCGGAGACAGGTAAGAGGCAGTGTAGAGACAGATAAGTTTAGAATGTAAGCAGGCTGGAGCCAGGTAGGTAACAGCGAATTTCGCGGGTAGGAGGTAGGTAAAATTCTGCCTTCTCTAGTCCCAAAGGCACTACGTCCTTTTACCGGGCTAAGCTATATAAAAAAACCAAACTAAAAGATATCATTTGGTAAGTATACGTAAATAATGTACCTTAATGGTGTGGGCAGTCTTTTCCTCTTGTCGTACAAGAAAAGCCCATCATCCCGACTATTAGTTCGACTTTGTCCCGCTATTAGCGACTGGGATTCCTCTGAAAAGTCTTGGGAACAAGCGGAAAACCACTTAAATCTGCAAAAAACTCCAGTAATTGAGCCCTACCATACCTTCGCGCGGAGCTCAACCCGGACGCGCACCCAACACCCCCCCAATTCCCAGTTTTTTTATTTTCTCCCAGCTCTTTTTCTATTCTGTTCTACCGTAT
Source organism: Microlaimidae sp. YZB2_3 (assembly GCA_030248175.1). NCBI lineage: Eukaryota > Metazoa > Nematoda > Chromadorea > Desmodorida > Microlaimidae > Microlaimidae sp. YZB2_3. The sequence continues at coordinate 3,110 of JASAMX010028818.1, forward strand.
ATTATACTTTCAACTCAAGATGTGAAATGAGTATTCGATTGTGACACTCCGTGGACACAACACATTATACAATATTTTTAAGAAACATATAAAACAATATTTTTATGTTATTTGAAGTTTCATTAAACCTTCATAAATTCTTTTCGGAATTTCGAAGCTATAGTTTGTAAAATTTTTGCAGAATTGTTTATGTAGTTGAAGCGTCCATTAAAACCGTTTTATCAAAGGTAAAAATTTTAACAATGTATAAAATAGTTATGAACCCATTCGAGTGATGGAATATAAAAGGTTCCTACGGTAATTCAAATTTGCTACATGTTGATGTTATTTACAATTTATCGTAGTAAGACATTACAGTAGGAGAAATCTTGCCCCTGATAGGCGTTACTGTGGTCAAAATGTCATTATGGAATTCTATGCCCTATGGTACATACTGTGGGACAAATGACCTTTTTTATTTTCGTCCCAGCAAGTAACTAGGACTATTATAAATTGATAAACACCGTGTATAGTCGGATTTAGTTTTAATGAAATAAAGTAACTCTCCACGTTTTAAAATTAAATAAAACAAGTTTTGATGTGTTTTATCCTATTTAAAATGATCACCAACGTCTGTATTTTTTTGATTATGCAGTTAGACTTGCTGTGCTAAAATAATCGCCGTGCGAATAAAGCAGTATTGAGTGCAAAAAAAGTCGCAGTCCCCACAGCGAGAAAACTAACACTGTGTTAAAAATTGCAGCGTGGGAAAACTAGCAGCAAATGGTGCATTTTTGCGAAAAAAGCGTCGCACACGAATTTAACAGTGCGACTTTTTTCGCAAAATTTTGGTCAAAAGTTTAGTGTACAGTCGGACATTCTCTTGCTTTATATATTCTTGGTACAATGTAATACGATACAATATAACGCAATATAATGCGACTAAAATGCAAAAAATATTTACAGATAATGTAAAATACGCAATAGTAATCGGTTCCATTCATGTAATATAGGGAAAAGGAATTTTTGTAGAAAACTATTGCGATTTGAAACTTTAAAACTTTAGTTTTTATATTGAGAGTACCAGACTCCCCAAAAACGTTGGTTTTTGTATCCTATTTTCATCAATTGGGAAAAAATTAACTCACGGCGCAATACTCACAAATCAAATTCATAAATCGCCCATAATAAATTCCTTAATTTTTAGTGCCAAATCAATCCGGCTAAAATTCGAAAATGTTTTACCCTTTAGAAAGAAGATCAAAATATTAAATTTTAAGTAGCTAATTTTAAAGAAGCTTTCGGTTTTGGTCAATACACAATAAAATTAATGACAATAACCCTTTTAAATTTATTACACATATTTGGCCCGTCATCCTTTTTATAAAATAAGCAAAGTCAAGTGCAAAAAATAATTCAAGTATAAACATCTATTTGATATGATTTTGAATTCAATGGTTTTCCTTAACATATTTTGAAAAAAATTTGAAGTTCACGCATGTAAATGCTATCAATAAATATTAAATCATATTTTAATATAGGCACCTTGCACTGGAACTCGGTTTATACATGAAGTATGCAATATACATAAGCGTCGCCATAATGGATAATTACCGTATCTTCTACTTCGTCGTTACTCTGACACAATGAGTCAGATGCATTGTAAAATATTCATAACTGTGACTCTTTTTATCTCTTAACACACAATTAATATAAACAAAATGAGTCAGAGTCATGTTAATTTTATACTGATTGTGACTCATTGTGTCAGAGTAACGACGACTTATCTTTCGTAGCATGCAGATCAACCGATAGAAATTTGGGTTGGGTTGGGTTATTTATATATATATAGTTATAAATTAGCGTTGGGCTGTCGAAACTGCATCCAGAAAATTGGATGAAGGCAGGAGGCAGCAAAAAACCTGCCTCAGAAAGAGATAGAAGGCAGAAAAATGGCCCAGTTGCACCATAACTACTTAAGTTAAGTAGACTACTTAAAGTGGTCGTGAATGTGTACATTTTATACAGATTCACAGCTACTACTTAAGTATCCTACTTAATTTAAGTAGTTATGGTGCAACCAGGCCAATGTCTTGGAGGCAAGTAGAAGGCAGGGTAGAGGCAGTCCAAACTACCTTGGAGGGAGGTAGGAGGCAAGTGTACTGCTTCCTATGTTAAATCATATACATGTTAGGGGCAGGTAGAAAGTAGCTAAAACTGCCTCGGAGGTAGGCAGAATGCAGTGTGGAGGCAGGTAAATTTAGAATGAAAACAGGTAGGAAGCAGCAAAATTAAAATTTGGGATAGGGATAGGTAGGAGGCGGGTAAAAACCTGCTTTCCCAATTGAGGTACCCCGTCTTTACCATGATATACCACTTTTTAAAATAAAGCATTTTCTAGTTAATGATTAATACGACTTAATAGAAACCACACTAGGGTAAAAAACACCTTAAGTTTTAAATTTGGTTTAATTTAGAAAAGCAATAAATGAACACTGTCATTTTAAAATTTTTAAAAATATTTTAAACCTCGGTTTTCATTTGGTTTTTTTTGTTTCTGTTATTATAGTCGTACCAAATAAAAGTTTTATTTTACAAAAACAAACTAAAAAACTACCTATTTCGTTTCTTTATATCTTGTAATTACAAGGAAGTTGTAAAAAACACCATAGAATACACCAAAAATGATGTTTGGTGTTTCTTTACAAAATTAAAAAAAAGAATCGAAATGTCTTTTTTCGTACGCAATTCACTGTTTTTAAAATAAAACTTTAGTTTTCAACTGGTAATATCAGCAGAATTAAGGTAAACAAAAAACACACTAAATGCTAAACCAAAAGTACAAAATAATTTCTAAAATAGCAGTAGTCATTTAATATTTTTGGAATTAAATCAAATTTAAAACTTAAGCTTTTTGGTAAGCAAGCGTGATCTCTAAAATGTTTAGTTTTTAATGATATTAAAATCGGTTCATTCTTCCTTCTGTGTAAAAAAAACCCAGACGTACCGTTGCGGATAGTTTAGAACGGTTTCTAGAATAATTTTTTTTAAAGATAATCCAGAAATCGAATTATTCAATTTTAGGTTAACTTTAGATAAAGTGGCAACCAGATCTACAACTTTTGTTGTTGTTTCAATAACTTGGTAAATGTTAAGATGTTGGTTTTAGTGCTTCATAGTTTTTTAAATTGTTTTAAATTTAAATTAAATGTACTATCAAATTAGAATACATGAAATCAACTATTTTTTTTAAAGCTAGAAGCTTTTGTAATGAAATTGTGGGAGACCGCGGGTGTTTCCAAAGGAAAAGGGATATTAGGATTGTGTTCAAACATTGTATGGAAGGACTTGTCTCGCTCCATTCTCAAGTGGGCAAGGGTTGCGGTGTTTTTACTGCCAAGCACTTAAAGCCGTTCAATGGTGCTTTTGACTGGGGATAATAGCACGGAGAGAGCAATTTAGAGCGTTTTATTTTTAAACCTATCCACTACCGTACACTCGCATTTAGTAAAGCTTGCAGTGCTAATGAATCGGGGTGTAAGAGTAATTAGCTGGCTTTTTTTTAATTCCTTCTTTTTCTGAAGTTAAAACTCAAAACTACTTTAGATTTTAGAAATATTTTCAGAGATTTTTTCAAAAAATACAAAGACGAAACAAGCTCCAATCAAAAATCTTTATTCTAAGCTAAAATTTTTTTAAAACAAATGTTTGATTATAATGAACCTGCCCAGCATAACTAAATTTTGGGGTCGTGGTTACGCCGCGAAATTATGATATGTCAATGGAGAATCACGACAGTTAATTCAATGTATACAGTTAATTCAAGTCTTGAGAAGATTTAAAAATAATTTGTATATGACTTTGGTTAACAAAAAAACAAGCTCATAATACACGAAAACAACAATTAAACATAAAACAATTTGTTTAAAAAAACAGTTGTTTGTAAATACTTTTTTCTTCCTCATTTTTTTTCCGGTCTTATACAAATTTTTGTCAATTCTTCTCGAGACCTTTGTGTACATTGTATTAGCCGTCGTGGTTCTTCATAAATAAATAATTTTTCCAAAATATTATCTTCTGGAGATTTAACGATATTAGACTCAATGTCAAGTACTTTTTAACTAGTGGAAATTATTTTAAGAACTGTTGTGTGAACCCAAGTTGTTTATCTAATAAAAACCTTGACTGAAAGCAAGTTTGACTACGCTGAAATAAAACTTAAAACAACTTCTGCCCACAAAAACCCAAAAATCAATAAATTACTATGTAAATTTTAATTTACATAGTAATTTAAAGCTCGAAAAAAAATTTATGTGTTAGGTGCGCGTGTTAAAAAGATCAAAATTTAAAAAAATTGCAAACAATTTTTTCAAAAACTCTGCAATTAATCCTTAATCTAAGCAGTCATAACTTGTGCAACATTGGAGAAATTTTAACACAATATTTGTTGTTTGTATATTAAAAAGAATAATTTTATTTGTTTTTAGTTTTATTTGTTTTTTACCAGATAATAACAAATCACAAATTAAAATCATAAAATATAATATTCTGAAACCAACATTTTGTTTTTTAGAAATAAACTCTTTGTTTGGTTTTTAAAATAGATTAATATTTTACAAAGTAATGGTGATTCTCAGAAGAAAAATTGTCAATATTTAATTTTTTTGTAACATTGTCTTTCAATTAAACGCTTAATTAAATTTTGTGTGGTATCTTTTTAGTTGTTTTGAGACTTAGGAGAAGATTAATATTATAGTCGATTGATTTTTGTGGCAGAGTTATAGAAGGAGAAGGTCAAAAATATTAAGAATTTATTTGTTAACAAACAAATTATCATCATGTTGAAAAATATTTGTAAGGGGATTATAGATTTTGATTTTAATTAAAAATAAAACACTGTGAATGAAGAGGTAAAAGATGAATATGAGTAATGAAATTAGGGGATAAAGAACCTCTTCATTGTCATGTTCAGTTAGAATGGGGGTAAAAGTGTTTATTTTATTTAATAAGTCTTTGCTTGGGATAATGAAATATGTTTGTCTTGAAGGATTAAGTAATCGAATAGTAAGTAATGGGAAAAGAAGTTTTAAGCATGCCTAATGAGTGTAATTAATTCATTTAAAAAAAGTCTTGTTGATTATTAATGGGTGGATTAAAAAAAAGTTTTTGGTTATCTTGGCTTCCCTTCTCGAAAATATATAACTATAAATTTTATTTTAGTCAAAGGTTTTTAATTTTTGTTAGGATTCTTGAAAGAAGTCAAAGATAAAAATTTTTAATTAGATGTATCTTTCAAGTTATTTACTGTTAAATATATTAAAAAAAATAAGTTTTATAATTTATAAAATAAAGCTGTGAATTTGAGTGATTTTTATTTTAATATTTTAAAATTAAGTGGTCAAAATTTCAAAATTTTATCAGGAAAATTGTGTGTTAATTTAAGTGAAGGAGTAAAATTTGGGATTTCGTGTTCATTGGAGTAGATTTTCAAAAATTAAATAGTTCCCGAGCTTAAAGTTGGTAGAATTGGATTCAATAAAATTATATATATCCTCTTTCATGATCGTTTTGTCGTAATTTGTGAGTTTCGTTGTGTAAAAGGGGGCGGGGGGGGGGGGGGGGGGGGGGGGGGGGGGGGGGGGGGGGGGGGGGGGGGGGGGGGGGGGGGGGGGGGGGGGGTGGGGGGGGGGGGGGGGGGAAAATCCTCAAGAAGTGGGGGGGGGGAGCATTTCCAGACCGAGCAAGGTCTGTAGGTCAGTATTTTAAAACTCATATGTCGTGTATTTTAGCACAGTTTGGAAGTACTGACTGAAAAACGCGAAAAATGGATTAAAGTTGGACAACTTGTGATCCAGGAAGTTTGGAACAATCTTCCAGAAGAAAAACCTACCCTGTCGTCGTTTATGCGCTCACTCAGTATTGACTTCGAGATGATAAGATATGACCCTGAGGAAGAAATATTTTACTGAATAATTAACATTTTGTAATTTTAATAAAAAACTTAGTTCTTCACATGGTTAAAATGGGTATTTTCAAATAAAACACACATTATTAATCCATACTATTCCACTAGTTTAAAGCATATATGGGCACAGGGTGGGGGGGGGGGGTTAACCCATACATGGGCACGGGGGGGGTGGTTGGGGGGGGTTAACCCCCCCCAAATTCTGAGAAGGGGGGTTTAACCCCCCCCCCACTCAGGAAGTGGGGGGGGGGGAGAAAAGTTAAGCCCCCCCCAATTTTGGAAAAATGAAGAAAAAAAAATGTCTTTAAAATGACTTCTAACTGCCTCCAAACTTAAGTTTTGAGGTCAAAATGAATGTTTTAAGCAATAAAAAGCTCAAAAATGCAATAAGAAGGGCTTTTTGACCTAAAAATTCGTGTTTTTAACCTATTTTTCCTTCAAAAATCGAAAAACGATATGGGTAAAATGCACTCGAGAAAAAAAACGATATGGGGTATTTTGCGTTTCTCGGATTTTAACCCCCCCCCCTAATTTGGGGTTTAACCCCCCCCCACTCCGGACCAACTTGCCCATGTATGGGTTAACCCCTCCCCAAATTCTGAGAAGGGGGGTTTAACCCCCCAGTCAGAAGTGGGGGGGGAGAAAAGGTTAACCCCCCAATTTCGAAAAAATGAAGAAAAAATGTCTTTTAAATGACTTCTAACTGCCTCAAAACTTAAGTTTTGAGGTCAAAATGAATTTTTTAAACAGTAAAAAGCTCAAAAATGCAATAAAAAGAGCTTTTTGACCTAAAATTAGCGTTTTTTACCTATTTTTTCTTAAAAATTGAAAAACAATATGGGTAAAATGCACCCCAGAAAAAAAAACGATATGGGTATTTTGCATTTCTCGGATTTTAACCCCCCTCTAATTTGGGGTTTAACCCCCCCACTCCGGACCAACTTACCCATGTATGGTTTAAAGAGGTTATATTAATATGAGAATTTGCACTTGAAATGTAAAGCGACTTGTTATATCGTTGTAGAAAAATACTGATCCTTACAGACCTGTGCTCGGTCTGGAAATGCTCCCCCCCCCCCCACTTTCTTGGAGGATTTTCCCCCCGTTTTATTGCCCCCTCCCCCTCGTCCAAAAATTAAAAAGCACCCAAAAATTATGGCGCCATTTTTGACGCATTATCACGCCATCATCACGAAATTTTTGCAGTTTTTAGCCTATTCCAATGCATTTTAAGCCATTTTAGACCTATTTTTACTTTAATTTCGCTTTTTTTTGTCCTTCTTTTTCCTCTTTTCCTTCTTTTTTCTCTTTTTCTTTCTCCCCTGCTTGCCCCCTCCGTTTTATTGCCTGCCCCCCGTTTCAAAAAAGTTGCCCCCGGTGCCCCTCCCGTTTTGGAATTGCCCCCCAATAAAACCCCGGGGGCAGTGCACAGGTTTGTCTTTAGCACAACGAGAACTTCACTAAGATTTACGTACAAAACGCATTCATGGAAAGCATACATGGGCAAGTTGGTCCAAAGTGGGGGGGTTTAAACCCCAAATTAGGGAGGGGGAGGGTTAAAATTCGAGAAATGCAAAATACCCATATTGTTTTTTTTTTTTTCTGGAATGCATTTTACCCATATTGTTTTTTGTTTTTGAAGAAAAATAGATAAAAGAAACGCTAATTTTAGGTCAAAAAGCCTTTTTTATTGCGTTTTTGAGCTTTTTATTGCTTAAAACATTCATTTTGACCTCAAAACTTAAGTTTGGAGGCAGTTAGAAGTCATTTTAAAGACATTTTTTTTCTTCATTTTTCCAAAATTGGGGGGGGGGTAACTTTTCCCCCCCCCCCCCTCCCCCCCACTTCTGAGTGGGGGGGGGGGGGGTTAAACCCCACTTCTCAGAATTTGGGGGGGGGTTACCCCCCCCCCCAACCCCCCTCCCCCGTGCCCATGTATGATGGGAAAGGAGTGGATATGCATAATAATTTTGCATTGTAATTGTCCAATTACTAATCCTGTTAAAATTTTAAAGACTCTTAAATGGCGGGAACTATTGGTAATTTTGTGGAAAAAATTGATTTCCAATGAACACGGAAATCCCCAAATTTTAGCTCCTTTCACTTAAATTAGACACACAATTTTTTTACTGCCCTGATAAAATTGTTGGGAAATTTTGACCGTACGGTTAATTTTAAAATATTAAAATAAAAATCACTACTCAAAATTTCACAGGCTTTATTTTATAAATTATAAAACTTATTGTTTTTTAATATAGTTGTAACAGGTAAATAACTTGAAAGATACATGCTGAATTAAAAATTGTGTTATTCTTTGACTTGACTTTCGAACGGAATCCTAAGCAAAAATTAAGAAACCACTTTGCAGCTAGTCAAATAAAATTTGATAGGTTGCATGATATTTTGCAGAAGGGAAGCCAAGATAACCAAAAACTTTTTTTTAATTCCACCCGATTAATAATCAACAAGACTTTTTTTAAAGTGAATTAATTACACTCATTAGGGCATGTCTTAAAACTTCTCGTTTTCCCATTAGCTTAGCTCAATGTCAAGGGCCCAATTAGCCTTAATCCTTCAAGACAAACATGATTGTCATTATTCCAAGGTCAAGAGGTCACTTATTGAGAATGATCCAAAATAAACACTTGTTTACCCCGCATTCTAGACGTGAACAGTGACGAATGGGAAGGATGGGTTTCTTTATCCCCTAGATTTCATTGACTCAGTGATGTCATCGTGTTTACCTCTTGCATTCAGCAGGTGTTTTGTAGTTTTTAATTAAAATCAAAATGCTATAATCGCCCCTTACAAAATATTTTCGTCAACAGTGATGATAATTTGGTTGTGTTAGACAAATAAATTCTTAAGTATTTTTGACCTGTCTCCGTTGCTATAACTCTGCCCACAAAAATCAATGAGCTATAATATTAATCTTCGTCCTGAGTCTCAAAACAACTAAAAAGATACCACAGCAAAATTTAATGCTTCAAGTAAGCGTTTTTCAGATTCGGAAGAGACAATGTTACAAAAAAAATTAAATATTGACAATTTTTCGTTCTGAGAATCAGCCATTGTGTAAAATATTAATGCTATTTTAAAAACCAAACAAAGAGTTTATTTCTAAAAAACAAAATGTTGGTTTCAGAATATTATATTTTATGCATTTAAATTTGTGCTTTGTTGATTATCTGGTAAAAAACAATAAAACTAAAACAAAGAACACCACTGTATTGCTTTTTAATATACAAACAACCAATATTGGGTGTTAAAATTTCTCCAATATTGCACAAGTTATGACTGCTTGGATTAAGGATTAATTGCAGAGTTTTTGAAAAATTGTTTGCAATTTTTTTAAATTTTGATCTTTTTAACACGCGCACCTAACACAAAAATTTTTTTTCGAGCTTTAAATTACTATGTAAATTAAAATTTACATAGTAATTTATTGATTTTTGGGTTTTTGTGGGCAGAAGTTGTTTTAAGTTTTATTTCAGCGTAGTCAAACTTGCTTTCAGTCAAGGTTTTTATTAGATAAACAACTTGGGTTCACACAACATTTCTTAAAATAATTTCCACTAGTTAAAAAGTACTTGACATTGAGTCTAATATCGTTAAATCTCCAGAAGATAATATTTTGGAAAAATTATTTATTTATGAAGAACCACGACGGCTAATACAATGTACACAAAGGTCTCGAGAAGAATTGACAAAAATTTGTATAAGACCGGAAAAAAATGAGGAAGAAAAAAGTATTTACAAACAACTGTTTTTTTAAACAAATTGTTTTATGTTTAATTGTTGTTTTCGTGTATTATGAGCTTGTTTTTTGTTAACCAAAGTCATATACAAATTATTTTTAAATCTTCTCAAGACTTGTATACATTGAATTAACTGTCGTGATTCTCCATTGACATATCATAATTTCGCGGCGTAACCACGACCCCAAAATTTAGTTATGCTGGGCAGGTTCATTAAAATCAAACATTTGTTTTAAAAAAATTTTAGCTTAGAATAAAGATTTTTGATTGGAGCTTGTTTCGTCTTTGTATTTTTTGAGAAAATCTCTGAAAATATTTCTAAAATCTAAAGTAGTTTTTAGTTTTAACTTCAGAAAAAGAAGGAATTAAAAAAAAGCCAGCTAATTACTCTTACACCCCGATTCATTAGCACTGCAAGCTTTACTAAATGCGAGTGTACGGTAGTGGATAGGTTTAAAAATAAAACGCTCTAAATTGCTCTCTCCGTGCTATTATCCCCAGTCAAAAGCACCATTGAACGGCTTTAAGTGCTTGGCAGTAAAAACACCGCAACCCTTGCCCACTTGAGAATGGAGCGAGACAAGTCCTTCCATACAATGTTTGAACACAATCCTAATATCCCTTTTCCTTTGGAAACACCCGCGGTCTCCCACAATTTCATTACAAAAGCTAGCTTTAAAAAAAATTAGTTGATTTCATGTATTCTAATTTGATAGTACATGTAATTTAAATTTAAAACAATTTAAAAAACTATGAAGCACTAAAACCAACATCTTAACATTTACCAAGTTATTGAAACAACAACAAAAGTTGTAGATCTGGTTGCCACTTTATCTAAAGTTAACCTAAAACCTAGTAATTCGATTTCTGGATTATCTTTAAAAAAAATTATTCTAGAAACCGTTCTAAACTATCCGCAACGGTACGTCTGGGTTTTTTTTACACAGAACGAAGAATGAACCGAATTTAATATCATTAAAAACTAAACATTTTAGAGATCACGCTTGCTGACCAAAAAGCTTAAGTTTTAAATTTGATTTAATTCAAAAAATATTAAATGACTACTGCTATTTTAGAAATTATTTTGTACTTTTGGTTTAGCATTTAGTGTGTTTTTTGTTTACCTTAATTCTGCTGATATTACCAGTTGAAAACTAAAGTTTTATTTTAAAAACAGTGAATTGCGTACGAAAAAAGACATTTCGATTCTTTTTTTTTTTAATTTTGTAAAGAAACACCAAACATCATTTTTGGTGTATTCTATGGTGTTTTTTACAATTTCCTTGTAATTACAAGATATAAAGAAACGAAATAGGTAGTTTTTTTAGTTTGTTTTTTTAAAATAAAACTTTTATTTAGTACTACTATAATAACAGAAACAAAAAAAAACCAAATGAAAACCGAGGTTTAAAATATTTTTAAAAATTTTAAAATGACAGTGTTCATTTATTGCTTTTCGAAATTAAACCAAATTTAAAACTTAAGGTGTTTTTTACCCTAGTGTGGTTTCTATTACGTCGTATTAATATTCATTAACTAGAAAATGCTTTATTTTAAAAAGTGGTATATCATGGTAAAGACGGGGTGCTTCAATTGGGAAAGCAGGTTTTTACCCGCCTCCTATCTATCCCTATTCCAAATTTTAATTTTGCTGCTTCCTACCTGTTTTCATTCTAAATTTACCTGCCTCCACACTGCATTCTGCCTACCTCCGAGGCAGTTTTAGCTACTTTCTACCTGCCCCTAACATGTATATGATTTAACATAGGAAGCAGTACACTTGCCTCCTACCTCCCTCCAAGGTAGTTTGGACTGCCTCTACCCTGCCTTCTACTTGCCTCCAAGACATTGGCCTGGTTGCACCATAACTACTTAAATTAAGTAGGATACTTAAGTAGTAGCTGTGAATCTGTATAAAATGTACACATTCACGACCACTTTAAGTAGTCTACTTAACTTAAGTAGTTATGGTGCAACTGGGCCATTTTTCTGCCTTCTATCTCTTTCTGATGCAGGTTTTTTGCTGCCTCCTGCCTTCATCCAATCTTCTGGATGCAGTTTCGACAGCCCAACGCTAATTTATAACTATATATATATAAAAAACCCAACCCAACCCAAATTTCTATCGGTTGATCTGCATGCTACGAAAGATAAGTCGTCGTGACTCTGACACAATGAGTCACAATCAGTATAAAATTAACATGACTCTGACTCATTTTTTTTATATTAATTGGGTGTTAAGAGATAAAAAGAGTCACAGTTATTAGTATTTTACAATGCATCTGACTCATTGTGTCAGAGTAACGACGAAGTAGAAGATACGGTAATTATCCATTATGGTGACGCTTATGTATATTGCATACTTCATGTATAAACCGAGTTCCAGTGCAAGGTGCTTATATTAAAATATGATTTAATATTTATTGATAGCATTTACATGGGTGAACTTCAAATTTATTTCAAAATATTTAATTCAAAATCATATCAAATAGATGTTTATACTTGAATTATTTTTTGCACTTGACTTTGCTTATTTTATAAAAAGGATGACGGGCCAAATATGTGTAATAAATTTAAAAGGGTTATTGTCATTAATTTTATTGTGTATTGACCAAAACCGAAAGCTTCTTTAAAATTAGCTACTTAAAATTTAATATTTTGATCTTCTTTCTAAAGGGTAAAACATTTTCGAATTTTAGCCGGATTGATTTGGCACTAAAAATTAAGGAATTTATTATGGGCGATATATGAATTTGATTTGTGGGTATTGCGCCGTAAGTTAATTTTTTCCCAATTGATGAAAATAGGGTACAAAAACCAACGTTTTTGGGGAGTCTGGTACTCTCAATATAAAAACTAAAGTTTTAAAGTTTCAAATCGCAATAGTTTTCTACAAAAATTTCTTTTCCCTATATTACATGAATGGAACCGATTACTATTGCGTATTTTACATTATCTGTAAATATTTTTTGCATTTTAGTCGCATTATATTGCGTTATATTGTATCGTATTACATTGTACCAAGAATATATAAAGCAAGAGAATGTCCGACTGTACACTAAACTTTTGACCAAAATTTTGCGAAAAAAGTCGCACTTTTAAATTCGTGTGCGACGCTTTTTTCGCAAAAATCCGCCATTTTCTGCTAGTTTTCCCACGCTGCAATTTTTAACACAGTGTTAGTTTTCTCGCTGTGGGGACTGCGACTTTTTTTGCACTCAATACTGCTTTATTCGCACTGCGATTATTTTAGCACTGCGAGTCTAACTGCATAACAAAAAAATACAGACGTTGGTGATCATTTTAAATAGGATAAAACACATCAAAACTTGTTTTATTTAATTTTAAAACGTTGGAGAGTTACTTTATTTCATTAAAACTAAATCCGACTATACACGGTGTTTCTCAATTTATTATATAGTCCTAGTTACTTGCTGGGACGAAAATAAAAAAGGTCATTTGTCCCACAGTATGACCATAGGGCATAGAAGTCCATAATGACATTTTGACCGCAGTAACGCCTATCAGGGGCAAGATTTCTCCTACTGTAATGTCTTATCACGATAAAACGTAAATAACATCAACATGTAGCAAATGTGATACCGTAGGAACCTTTTATATTCCATCACTCGAATGGGTTCATAACTATTTTATACATTGTTAAAATTTTTACCTTTGATAAAACGGTTTTAATGGACGCTTCAACTACATAAACAATTCTGCAAAAATTTTACAAACTATAGCTTCGAAATTCCGAAAGAATTTATGAAGGTTTAATGAAACTTCAAATAACATAAAAATATTGTTTTATATGTTTCTTAAAAATATTGTATAATGTGTTGTGTCCATGGAGTGTCACAATCGAATACTCATTCACACTTGAGTTGAAAGTATAATATACGGTAGAACAGAATAGAAAAAGAGCTGGGAGAAAATAAAAACTGGAATTGGGGGTGTTGGGTGCGCGTCCCGGGTTGAGCAGCGCGCGAAGGTATGGTAGGGCTCAATTACTGGAGTTGTTTGCAGATTTAAGTGACTTTCGCTTGTTCCCAAGACTTTTCAGAGGAATCCCAGTCGCTAATAGCGGGACAAAGTCGAACTAATAGTCGGGATGATGGGCTTTTCTTGTACGACAAGAGGAAAAGACTGCCCACACCATTAAGGTACATTATTTACGTATACTTACCAAATGATATCTTTTAGTTTGGTTTTTTTATATAGCTTAGCCCGGTAAAAGGACGTAGTGCCTTTGGGACTAGAGAAGGCAGAATTTTACCTACCTCCTACCCGCGAAATTACCTACCTGGCTCCAGCCTGCCTATATTCTAAACTTATCTGTCTCTACACTGCCTCTTACCTGTCTCCGAGGCAGTTTTAGAGCTGCCTCCTGCCTGCCTCCTATCATGTACATGCTTTAACATAAAAACAACCACCATCTGCCTCCTACCTACCTCACATCTTTCGGAGGCAGCTTCGAGAACCGTACTGGGTTAACACCGTATTTCTAAAGCTAAATACTCGGTACCACTAGTGTTGCCGAATACTACGCATATCAATATAAGCTTTATTGTTACCAAATAAATGCAAAAATTATTTTGTTGCAAGTTTTTTTTACTAGCTTCAAACAAGCCAGATAAGCGTTCTGTCACTGCTATCTCTTTTTAAACTTTTTATCTTGAACATCTTAAAAAAATACCAACTTTTGTTAATATTTTTACCAGCATTTAATTAGTTTTTATAACAATGCAATCTCACATTTTATAACATTATAAATCTTTATTATAATATTATTTAGTCGTCAATTTTGAGCTTAGGGGAAAAGTAATAGTTTTTAATGAAAATTGTTTAATATATTTTAGCTTCTTGATTTAGATTATATTCCATATTTTTTCACTTTATTGACTGAATTCAAATAAAGAAGACATTGATGATTTTGAAAATTGTTTGCATCTTTATTATTAACGGTTTCATTTTCATTATTTATTTTCATAAGTTTTTTAGCTTCTCAAGATCAACCGAATAACATAACTGCTCTAAATTTTGATAATTTGACAATATAACCGGAGCAGGGTGTATTGAGACGTAATTAATGAACAGTTAAGATTGCGGTCGCAAAAGCCAAGAAGCGGTGAACAGGGCTATGGAAGAGAGCATTGAGGACCGTCTGTCAACATTGTTTGCCGACAAGTGGCGCTATCTGTTGGCAACTAGGGAGACTAAGTGTGTTGACATTGGACTACGGTGGAAGTCCCTCCTACCCAATCACTCCTCGGGGTTAAATCCCACCCATCTGCGGTTTCTAAGTGGGTTTTTATTGCAGAAGAATGTCGTCGTTTTGATACTTGGTGCGAGTTAATTGATTCCTGATATTTGGCAAGTACAGGTGAGCTGTCATTTTGTTTCTGATTTGATTTGATTGGTTAATGTCGTACCTGTGATTGCCACGCAAAGTTACTTGTTCAAGTCAAGCAGTTTGAAACATGGTTACTGCGTTAATTGTTTCTGGTTTTGTAATAATTTAGTTCTGGGTGATGGCTCAACGCCACAATTCGAAACATGTTCAGAATTTGTGATTGAAATTATCAATGGATCTACCTTGCATAAAAAAAATTTAAATCGGCGGTCCCGCCACGAAACAGATTTTTTCCCAGATTAGATAAATTTCATTGTAGTATTTTTGAAACTTGAAATACTACAAATAATAAAACATCTATTTTCAAATTTTGGCGGCTTGATGTTTTAAATTTAAGAATTACAAAAAAAAATTCTGATTAACTCAATAAATTTACATTTTAAAAACCTTAGTTACGCAAAAATTTCTTAAAACAATGATCAAAGATATTAAAAAACTTGAAATTTTTTAATATTGTTGTTAAATCTAAGAAAAATGGGTGCAATATATAGATTTTTAATAACGAATTTTGATTTCGTGGTGGAACCGCCGATCCAAAATCTTGTTATGCTAGATAGGTAGGTCTAATCTATAACTTTAGACACTGTCTATTTATAAACGATCTAGAATTGTTTCCGTCTATTTTTAAACGAGACATTCTTTCAAATTCCACCTTTTCACAAAATGTACAAAAATTAAGTCAACTTTAGCTGTCAAAAAAATATTGGCATTTTTGTTTCAATGTTTCTGGTGCATATTTTCCGACCTGCGGCTCAAACGAACAGGAAAATGCACCAGTGTAGTTCAATGTTAAAATACTGCGACCCCGAAATTGGCGGCCGATGGTTTACCCTAAGACTCGAGACGCCATATGCACTCCGCGTATGAGAAGCTATTGTATTTTATTGTATTGTATTTTTATTTCGTTCAATCAGGGACATACATAAGTAATAGATACATTGCACTGATTCTGTATGCACCAAAATGCGATAGCAGTTACAAAGGGTTAAAATAATATCACCAGAAAAATTATAAAAATCAATTAAATGTTATATTTAAACACATGTGATCAGTGATATTTTTTCGGGTATCTAGTGATCTAGAGATAAATTTCTTAGCTTCAAAGTAACCGGAGTCATTATTGCATTACAATTTATAATTCATCAGAAGAAAGGATATAAACAAGCAACCCACCTCACACGAAGTATGTCACTTAACTGGTGTTAATATACGCAACATAACTTTTTTAACCTCGTAAAATATTATGGAGTAATAAACTAATATCACTTACATCGTGGGTGCTGCCGCATGTTGTTGTTTATAATATTGGAACCTAGAGTTGCTTCGTTAATTGTATTGTTGTTTTGTTTATATTTAATAATTTTATTTGATGTTTGATACTCGTATTTGATATTTTTGATCACTATTTACATAAAATAGAGCTATCGTATTTTATTTAATGGAAATCATGTTTAAAGTCCATGAAAAAATCCGTATATACAACAGTAAGCAGCTTTAAATCGTTTGTAAAAAACATGTGGGATTCGCAGTTATATTTACCAGGTATACATTGTAGTTTTAAAAATTTATTACCCGTTAATTTAAGAAGTGTTTTTAGAATCCAATTTTTAATTGCTTATTAAGCCATTTATTTCGGTTTTCAATGTAACAGTGATTTATTTTGTAGAAATGGCTTTAATGAAACCCATGGGTCACACGGATCCGGGTACCTTCAGCATCGACCGCTTGCTTTCGGTCCAGCAAACTTCCAGCGCGGATTTTTCCTTATCACTTGGGGGCCCAGCTAGAGCGTCTATCAGCAGCACTCTGCCGCCCAAGCGTTCCCAAACTCCGGACAAAGCTAGCACTTGTAAAACTGAGCACCCGTCTGGCAGTTTGACGCCCGCCGCCGTGGCGTCAACTCAGCCCCAGTCCAACCTGACACCGGTGACCATCGGGAGCTCGTCCGCGGACTCTTTGGATCATTTAGGCGCCAGCGGGAGCAGTTCGGTCCAACAGTCCAGCACCTTCGGCGCACCTCCCCATATCGGATTGGGGATGAGCAGCCTGTCTTTTCCCACCCCGCTCTATCCAGCGGGTTTCACCACCGGCTATCTGCCGCCCCCGCCACCCATCAACCACATGCCACCGACGCTGGGACACGCACTGTGCGGAAGTTTCGACATTGTACAAGGTATTAATGTATAGGAAACACTTTAAAAACATTGTTCATTTAATAAAGGGTAAGATAGATTCAGATGCAGTATTCGGTGAAAAGCTCTGACTATTGATATAGAAATAGTATCATCCAAAATGTAGTATTGACTAATACATTCTTCTATTTTACATGTCTATTTGTTATCCTATTAACTTTTATGATTTGGGAAACTTGAAGTGAAAAATTGGGAACTTTGAGTTCTAAATGGGGAACTGGGACCAAAAGTGTAAAAGCGCTAAACCTTATCTAAGGCAGCGTAAACGAATTTTTTGTTAAGTTATGGTGGACGTCAGGCAAATGTTTTACAGTGTGAATCGCCGTTATACGTAGAATTAAACATATTTTTTAAAAAAATTTTAACTAAAAATTTAAAATATACATGTGCAATGTGAATTTTTCCAAGAAACCAATTAAAGCTAAAGTCTTCCAGGCTGAAATTAAGGGCGTAACCGCTTTCCGCCAGTAAGAAATAAACAATAAACCCATGAGCGAAAAAAATTTAAAAAAAAATTTTCAGCGGTTATGTAACCAATTATTATTTAGTTGCGTCATGTGTTCCTCTGCACGTGATATTTTCTCAAAAAACAAGTGGTTACTTTACCACTCATCTATTTTCACCCTGATAGAATTTATCTTTAATTAATAAACACATCGTAGTTAAACCGCTCATCTTTTCATATAACATGTAAGTATAGCCGGAATCCAGCGCGGTAATTATTATAAAACCGCACATCACCGTTTAATTACAGTAAATATCGTGCTGGGTGCCGGATATACTTACATGATGAGCGGTTTAACTACGAGGCGTCAATATACGCTTTTACGATTAGGGTCAGTCGTGTACAAATTTGTGCACTCGTGTCGGGATGCTGGATTGTGATAGAGTTTAAGTTTGCAAGCGAAACTAAAAGAAGTGATAGTAAGCAGAAATGGCTTCGTGACGGCATTTACGATTTGCACTTACATAATTTTTTACCATGCGTAGTTGTGCGTTCTACTGCACATTATTAACCAACTGTTAAACACATAATGTAATAATATTTGCTTTAAACATCATTCAAAATGAAAAGCAATTTTTTTACATAGTGAGAGTAGTGTATGACGAGAATCGGCTTTTATTTGATTTTAATAACATTTAATCTTTTGCTGACTTTCAGAACAAAACAAAGCCAATTTTTCATTATATTCACATAACAAATATTTTTTCAATTTTGTATAATTAAAACAGTTTAGATTTTAGTTGTTAATTGTCATAATTTTTTTCCATGATTTTATAATACCTTGTTCACATAATATCAAAAATATAGTAAAATAATAAGTATTACGTATAAAAATTCTCATGTGAATATTATTCCACAAACTGTAGATTTGTTTACAGGTGCTAGTAGATTTTTTACATGATAAAAAATCTACACTGTGGAATAATCAACGTATAATTAGAGCAATGTGTAACACACAGTCGGACATTCTCTACTCTAATGCATTTTTGATATTGCCCTGGAAATAACATCAAAATAGTGGTCAAATAGAGGTTTAAAACTTTTTCTTAGTCAAATCTTTCCTATGCGGTTAAAAATGTTTTTTTTTGCGCAAAACTAATATAGAAAATAGACGATTTCTTCTTCTTTATGTGAATATAAAAATGAATAATTTTGTGAATCTTACCTATCAACGTTTGATCTACGTTTTGCCCGCATGCCAATAAGTTATGCCTAATATCCGCTGATGATATCCGTGTGATAGGACTGATAGGAGCGAAACCCGATAATCACCATATCTAATAGAGATTTATGGTATAAACTTTGCTTTGTTTTTGTTTAAAAATTTTGCAATATTATCAAAAATATATATAATATACCGAAAAATGTGCAACTCCTATATAAAAAAGTAAGTTAAAGTAGGCCATTATAATGAGCCTCTCCATTTAAATGACACCCTCCACTATAATTACATAGTAGCCATTTTAATTCGGCGAATTAAAATGGAGAGGAAGCTATTATAATAGCCATTTATTGATTTTATTTCATTTCATATTTACTCACAAGTGTAATACTGTCCGGGCCGCTAAACGCCGTTTCATACCCGCATCCGAGGCAACCTTCTGTCCTTTCTCCAAGGTATTCTCTGATTGGTCAGCTGAGAAAAGAAAGCTGAGTTTAATTTTGCGTTCGCTGGTTTTTGATTTTACCATTTGATTCAGAATTGTATCGGACTGTTCACTGTTGTTATTAAAACTATAATCTTATATTTTTATATGTCGATTGTGTTTATTTGTTATCAGCAAATCAAACCTAGCTGACCTCGTTGATTTGCAAATTAAATCGACTATTTAACAACAAAATCAGTTAAATTTTTCAGTAAAAATGGTTAAATAATAAAGATTAAATATTATATTTCAACAGTTAATTTTCAGATTACTCAATTTTGAACAAAAATTTAATTTTTTAAAGGGTGAAAGTTAAACAGTTTTTGTATATTTTCTGAAAAGGTAAAAATTAAAAAGATTTATGCGCTCTAATTTATTTTTGTTTTAAATGCGTCATTATTGCAAAATTTTAATTGGTCCGCTCATGTCTCCGTCTCATTATAAATTTACGTGGTCAGCCAGATATATCTTAACCATAATTCTATTAAAAATAGTTTTTATTTAGTATTGTAAGCTTTATTTTACGCATACTATAATGTTTTCCATTTAAAAATGATTTTATGATAAAATATTGATTATAAACTTACACTTAAATAGTATGTTTTTCGTTTAATTCCAAACTTCCCCCCCCCAACCCAGCCTACGGACGCAGAATTTAACTTTATTTTCTTTCCCTTGGCTCACCCACAGGAAAGACCACTCTCCGGGGGGAAGGAAATTCCCCGGGAGGGGGGATGGGAACGGGGTTTGCCGCCCGGCCCCAAAAGTTTTTTCGTGTTGGTTTAATACTGTTAAACACAGTAAAACTCATGCGGGCCGGACAGTATTACACTTGTGAGTATATGAAGTGAAATTAAATCATTAAATGGTTATTATACTGGCTTCTTCTCCATTTTAACTCGCCGAATTAAAATGACTACTATGCCATTATAATGAAGGGTGCCATTTAAATGGAGAGGCTCATTATAATGGCCTACTTTAACTTACTTTTTTATATGGGAGTTGCACATTTTTCGGTATATTATATATTTGTAACAACTCCCTAGTTAGGATAATTAAAATTTTTTGCCACGTTTTACACCTAAATTTAAAGTTCACGATTTTTTTTAAAATTGAAAGTTTAATGATAGAATAAAATTCCCAGTTTGATTTAAGGAAGACAACTGAAAGTTTTAACTTGAAATTTTTAAATAATGACAAATTCAAATTTTGCTTTTGATCAGTCTGAATTTTTTTTAGCTTTATTTGATATGGTTTATATTTTCTTAAAATTAATTAGCTAATTTTTTTTTGAAGTATGAAAAAATTTTTAAACTTAAATATATAATATATGTTTTTATAAAGTATGAAACATCTACAAACTAGATACGTGAATTAGGTCCTTATAAATAAGTTTGCAGTGAATTGATGTTAAACAGCGATTATAAAAACATCTGAAAGCGAATATTCTAGGGGAGAATTTTTCTCAGCAAACTAGGTTTTTTAAAAAAATCTGTTTTACAGGGGTCGCATTATGAAGAAACACTTATATTTACCCAGATAAATCCATTCCAATGAAAATAAAAAAAAAATATTATATATTGTAAATTAATAAGACATTATGGGAGTGAAAATGAATGCAATGAATTTTTTTATATTTTTTTTTCTAAAAAACCGTAAAACCACCTCGCTCAAAATAAAAAAATTAGTCAATGCGCGTATTTTATTTTTTATTAAATTAATCCTACGGAAGAGAATATTTATCCACCTTCTGAGTTGGATAAATCCTTTTCCTTAAGAAAATAGAAAAAAAATTATCCCAACTTTAACCTGGATAAAATTAATTTTTCACTCGTATCCTTAAGCACGTAAAAAAAGTTATACCGGGATAACTCTTAACCGCACGTCAGAATGCGACACCTGTGCCTATTTTATAAAAGTTTCTCTACATTGTAATTGTGAATTAATAAACGCATTTAAATTGTCCTTATTTTATTAATTAAAGAATATGTGCGTAACTGTGTAATCTACGGAATTTACAAATGTGTATTTTTTTAATTTCTTAACACAATTTTATTAATATACTTTTTAATTAAGAATACAGAAGAAAAATCTGCGTTTATTAATTTAATTAAAGCAATTTTTAGAAAATAGGCCACAGAAACTAATTCTCCTAATAGCGAATTTTAAACAAAAAGAAAAACAAAAATAATAGAAAACCACTGTTGTAATTTTAATTCATTGTATGATATAGTAAATTTATGACAGTAATCAGAAAAAATTTTTTTAAAAGTTATTGATACTAAACTAACTCACCATCTGGGCGACTAAAATCAAGTTTTACAAACAAAGAATTTTAATATTTGATATTAATATTTGTTAAATTCAAGTAATACATAGTCAAAAACCGGGTTTTGAAAAATGGTTTTTTTCTAACTTTTTCCGAAACCGGGTTTGTAAAAAAAACTAAGATAGCGGATAGAAATTCGCGCCACCTTAATACTTAAAACTGCCTTTATGATTTTTTTTTGTCAATCATGGCTTTAAAATTTAAAATCACGCTATTTTAATGTCAAAGACTTGATAGTTTATATTCGTAAAATTTTGTTCAACAATCGAAAAACGTCTCGATGGGTAGCCCACGTGGTCCAACTTATAAAAAATTGGGTTAAAAGAGAAAGAAAGTTTTAGGGATGTTCCTACTTTTCAATATCATGTTCCAGAGCTTCGGTCATCCATTTAAAGTGGAGAAAGTTTGAAAGCTCCGCCCCTAAATGATTTATTTCAGGCTTATTTAAGCTTAAACATGTTTTAAGTTATTCTATTAGCAACTTTTAAGTATTAAAAGAAATATTCAGTCTGCAAAAAAATTTTGATCAAATAATATGTGGTAGTACTTTTAAATTATTGATGAAAATAATAAAAACATATGATGGAGCTTTGGAAGAGTTGCAATGCGGAGCTCTTAAAAGCGGAGTTTTGCCACGGAACTCGAAATCTCGAAGTCCCTAGAAGAATAATTATTTTAAATACTTATGTTACTAACGGTATTATCATATTAGGTTTTTATTTTTAGTTGTATATGACAGATTTGACAATGTTTTATTTGTCTGAGTTGACGCACTAACACATTAAATTTGTTTCAAAAATTAAACTCAATCTCTCAGTTAAATTTTTTTTAATTTACGCTTTTATAAAAAAATTACAATCTTACCAAACCCGTTTACCGTGATTTATCTTTTTAGAAGACATGTTTCAAATTTTTTTTAAACCTACACTGTAACACATATGTGCTATGCCGTAATTCGAAAAGAAATTATATTTTAAAAATCTTTTCCCAAATGTTTCTAATAATTATTATAATATTTTTTGTAACAAAAATATGTAATACGTAGAGTTAACTGCGGTAGTTTACTTATGACAATGATTAGAAAAATATTCTATTACCGCGAGACAAAAGTTTACCGTAGTGGGATGAAAATTGTGGTTGTTGTGTTAATCGTGGTAAAAGGTCATTACAGGAACCAGTTAAGCCCGCGAAGCTTGATTATTTTTTCGTGTAAAAAAACCCATAATTTACAGAAATCTCCTGAAGCCAATTACAAAAAAACTTCAATGCTTATTTAAAACGTTGGTAAATTTAAAGACAGACAAGTTTCGGGTATTCCAATTCTGGAATTATAAAAAAATTTCAATAATGATTTGATATTTTTGTTGGATGCACTTTTGAAAATCAATACTTCTATGTGATAAAATTTTCGAGCATAAAGCTCCATTAAAGGTGCGGTACAGAGTGAAACTTTTTGTCTTTGATTTTAATTATTTTTTGTGAAAATCTTATTCCTGCCCCCAATAGCCCATAAAAATTTTTTCATTAAAATATCTGCAGTGGTTCAGAAGATATCACCTTCCAGAAAGGCGTTTTTTGACAATTCTGTACTTGAAAGATTGCTCAGTGGGTTTGAAATTTCTAAATTACAAAAAATGCACTCAAAAAAATCGGCTACTTTCTATTTTAATTTGATACCTTGATTGTTAAGATTGGTACAGTATTTGTCAAGATATTGCGTTTCCCATACAAAAAACCCGCGATTTTTTTTGTTAAAAATACGAAGTGACGGCCAAAATGTTGGCCAAACTTAATCAAATTACTACCGTCGTTTGGTTTTGTAAGCAAAAAAATCGCGGGTTTTTCGTACGGGAAACGTAATATATCGACAAATAGTGCACCAATCTTAACAATATAGGTATTTACCAAAAGTAAAATGTAGCCGTTTTCTCGGAATGTATTTTTTGTAATTTAAATTTTAATACCCATTAAGCAATCTTTCAGGTACAGAATTGTCGAAAAACGCCATTTTTGGAGGGTCATATCTCCTGAACATTTTTGGAGATATTTTGATGAAAAAAATTATGTGGGCTATTGGGGACAGGGGTAAGGTTTTCACAAAAAAAATTAAAATCGAAGACAAAAAGTTTGACTCCGCACCGCCCGCACCTTTAAACGACAGATGCAAACTGTAAAAACAAATTTTTGTTCGAAATGAAACTACATACGGTAAAACCAGCCAGCAGATGTACGGTAAAACCAGCCAGCAGATGTGTGTCATTATCGTAAAACTTATAGAAAAATTTTAAGACTGGAAAGCGGTTTGTACGAGTTGTTAACGCAATTACAAAGACTGATCACAATAATGGTTTTAAACTCTAATTTGAAAAAAAAATTTACTTCACTCCGAGGATGTCAATATTTCAGATTCAGACGAGTTTTACCGTCAAATGCCGTGTGTACTATTACTATTCATGTTTAAGTTTTTTGAACCAGTCTCCGCAACATTTTGCTTTTATGAATGTCTTAGTTTTTTTGGTATCTTTGTTTTTTACAGTAAAATAGGCTTTTTATTTGTTTAGTTCCCATTTTTTACGTGTTTTTAGTGGTTTTTATTTCTATCATATCTTTACATACTAATTATTGGTATTTTAAGTTCGTGATCAATATATTTATCACATAGGTTTATCAGAAAGATAATTTATATTTTACTATATTATTATAATATCATATTCGATATATTATATATTTTTGCGTGAAATTGCGAATTTTAATTTTGATCATCCCACAAAGTTTTTGTTTTTTTTTTAATTTTATAAGAAAATTTAATTTTATATAAAAATATCCAAAGCTTTCAGAATTCTATCCATTGATTTTTATGAAGTCGTTTTATTATTTTGATCTCCACAAAAATGTCTTAGTTTTTTTTTTTGGTATCTTTTATGAATGTCTTAGTTTTTTTTTTTGGTATCTTTGTTTTTTACAGTAAAATAGGCTTTATATTTGTTTAGTTCCCATTTTTTACGTGTTTGTAGTGGTTTTTATTTCTATCATATCTTTACATACTAATTATTGGTATTTTAAGTTCGTGATTAATATATTTAGCACATAGGTTTATCAGAAAGATAATTTATATTTTACTATATTATTATAATATCATCTTCGATATATTAAATATTTTTGCGTGAAATTGTGAATTTTAATTTTGATCATCCCACAAAGTTTTTGTTTTTTTTTTTAATTTTATAAGAAAATTTAATTTTATATAAAAATATCCAAAGCTTTCAGAATTCTATCCATTGATTTTTATGAAGTCGTTTTATTATTTTGATCTCCACAAAAATGTCTTAGTTTTTTTTTTGGTATCTTTTATGAATGTCTTAGTTTTTTTTTTTGGTATCTTTGTTTTTTACAGTAAAATAGGCTTTTTATTTGTTTAGTTCCCATTTTTTACGTGTTTGTAGTGGTTTTTATTTCTATCATATCTTTACATACTAATTATTGGTATTTTAAGTTCGTGATTAATATATTTAGCACATAGGTTTATCAGAAAAATAATTTATATTTTACTATATTATTATAATATCATATTCGATATATTAAATATTTTTGCGTGAAATTGCGAATTTTAATTTTGATCATCCCACAAAGTTTTTGTTTTTTTTTTTAATTTTATAAGAAAATTTAATTTTATATAAAAATATCCAAAGCTTTCAGAATTCTATCCATTAGTTTTTATGCTGTCGTTTTATTATTTTGATCTCCACAAAAATTGTAGTAACCAAAATTTCAAAAAACAATACAGAAATTCAAGCTAACTTGCCTATCTTTATTGGTTTAATTAAATGCAGAAGAAAATACAACACGTGTTAACCAAAATAACATGACAATTATTTTGATTATTTTACAGGTAGTAAAAAAATGTATTTTTATTTTTGACGACATTTGGCTTTTTTTGTGATATATGTAGTGTTGTTCCAGGCGCTTCGCTTCTGGTCAAACTGTACAAATGTATTAGGAAGAATACAAAAGCGGCAAAATGACGTCAGTTGTGGTTAGCAACAAAGCGGTGTCGGATGAGTTGAAAGGAAACTCCCAACGGAACTCCCAGCGCATCCAGGACTGGAAAAATGCCACTGTTAGAGTGGAGAAACCTTTCGAATGGCCAACGATCGAGCTGCAGGCATGATTGAGTTTTACATTGTTTTTGAGACTCTTTCGCTGGCATACTTGTTACCTCGTTATTATTATAAGATTTGTTTTTACAATGCAGTTAATGGAGTTAATGCACTTTGAGCAAAAAACACTTTTATGATAAACGTACTAAATCAAGTGTACAAAAATTTTGCACTCAGTAAAGCCTCAAAGAAGCACCATCATAACTAACCACAATTACCTAATTAATTTCTAGTTAAAAGTTAAAGTAACGCAAATATTTACGACACCCGTGAGCACGTTGGAGTGGCCACGTTCGGCGTTCGCAATGAAGATGTTGGGCTTGGGGGTGCCGAGCGTGACCACACAGACGATGCCTTGCTAGTTCGTAAATACTGCTTTAAAGTTTCCAGCATTATCTAAGATTTTTTACCTATTTTTCGTAAACAAAAATTCAAATCACTTAATATCATTCTGTGACGATCCAAAGTAGAAGCGAAAATAACCAGGCGCTGAAATATTTAGACAGCCAAATTTATTGAAAAATTTGGCCGATACAGGAATTGAACCTGTGACCTCCAAAGTCGTACTATCCATTACATCATAGGCCGGACAAGAAATTGGGAAGGATAATCGCCTATTACTAACTCTTGTACTTTAGGTTTTACGGAACCGACACATACGGCGTATGTATCACAATTTCTTGAACAAAAATTTACATAATTTGTCTGTTCACACTACATCTCCCACTGGAGAAAAAGAAAGGTTCTGGGGAGCTATGAGCAGACGTAAAGATTAAATTAAACATAAGACCACAAAAAATCCGTTTATATAAAACTCAGTAGCAGATGGTAAGTGTTAAAACTGAATAATGTCTTGCGGAAGAGCCTTCCGGGTACGGCAACGGATGTGGAAGCAAGAAAAGACGCGAAACGCGTTTGCGTTATTGGGTGCGGGGTGTCCGGCATTGCAGCCATCAAGGAGTGCGTGGCCCATGGACTGCAAGTTACGTGCTATGAACAAAAAGAAGACCTGGGTAACTTATAGCTTGTGCAAAGCTTATGTGCACTGAAAAAAACTTTTTGAAGAGAATATTTTACTAACAGAATGGTGGTGCACATCAGAATGGTTTGTAAAAGCTAAAAGCTATTGTTATTTTTTTATTAGCAAATTGATTTTTTGATGCTGGTGATTGTCACAAACACCAGCATTTATTGTCGTGATTACCCGCCACACAATATTTATTTACTTAAACTGAGGGATTTTGTTTTATTTTTAATATAGAATCATGCTAGTAATAATTAAGCTTAACCCGGTAAGGACGGCTCTTGAACCTGCCTCCTGAAGACTGGAAGCAGGTAGGAGGCAAATAAAACTGCTTCGGAGACAGCATGGAGGCAGGGTGGAGGCAGGTAAAACTGCCTCGGAGGCAGGTTGAAGCATATACAGGTTAGGAGGCAGGTAGGAGGCAGCTAAAGCTGCCTCGGAGGCAGGTAGGAAGCAGGGTGAAGGTAGGTAGGAGGCAGCAAAATATTCAATGGAGGCAAGTAGCAGGCAGGTAAAAACCGTTTTTCCTAATTCAAGCATCCCGTCCTTTCCGGGTTAAGATATAGTTTAAGATTATTTATCACAAAAAAAAACAAATTTTAAACAAAAAAACTCAATTTTTAATAAAAACCCCAATTTTAGCGTTTAAACTGATTAACTACTGGGCGAAATTAAAAATATTAAAAAGCTACGTTTAAAAAAAAATTAAAACATATAGGTGGAGTATGGAACCAGGCTTTCCCGAGACCATCCCACTGGCCGGTTACACCGCAGGCATATGAAGGACTTTCTCAAAATACAAATAAACAGTTCTATTGCTTTTCGGATTTTCCTCCTGACAAGGTAACAAATCATTTAGGCCTGGTTCACACCAGAGTGACAAGTGAAAAATGACAACGCGAGTGATGAGTGACAGTGTAATGGTGTAATTCCGTGCGAAACATTTTTTACTTGTCATACCGGTGTGAACCAGCCATTAATATACTAACACAATTTTTTTTAATCCTTAAAAACGAACTTTAAACAGTTAAAAACGTGAAAAATCTTGTTTCATTTAATATTATTGTGTTTTTTTTATTATTTTTGAAATAGTAAAAAAACTGTCACAAATTAAAGTCACTTAAAAATGATTGAGACTAGAAAAAATTTTCAAGTGAGCATGTCTCGCTAATGGTATGGTTGATTTAGACGATAACTATATTGAAATATAGCTAATTTTAAGTTCTAAACACTAATAAGACTTTTAAATAAATCAACCGCACTTTTAGCAAAATATGCTTACCTGAAAACTTTTCCAATCTCATTCATTTTTAACAGATTTCAGTGATACTTAACTCTTTTTTTTATGAAATAAAATTAAAAAGAGAATTTTTTATGTGTTTTCTTGATTTTATAACATTTAAAAAAATGGTTATTTATTCCTATAATTTTAATTATATTATTGTTTCAAAAAATAAGTACATTGACCGCAATATTTTGAACGATATTAACTTTTGTTTTGAACAGTCAAAATGTGATTCTATGTTAATTTATTAATTTTGTAGACTTTTAAAATCAACTTTATCTATTTGAATTATGAATTGTCTTAAAATACCATTCGACCTTACAGAATCATTTTTAGCCAATTAGGGCTTGGGAAAAATGGAAATTTTTCATCCATTGCAAATCCAATTTTTTCCCAAGCGTCAATTGGCTAAACGTGATTTTAACGCTCCTCCCACAACCATTCTCACAGAGCAAAACATATATGACGTGATCACGAATACTATATGACATTTTGAGGGTCCTTAAAATCCCGAAGTGAATGTGCAATTCTTTTATAATTTTAAATCTAACAGAATAAAACTTTAGAGCCATCCTATGTTTATGCAACCACATCACGTGCGACAGTATTTAAACGCGACTATGGACTACTTTAATCTAAGACGCCATGTTAAGTTTGGTCGATTAGTTAAAAAACTGGAAAAATCTCTAGATTACCATAATACTGGAAAATGGATTGTCACTACTGTCGATTTAAAAACAAAAGGTAATGTGGTCTAGTTCGATTTACCCTTAAAATATTTAGCCATATTATGAGTTATTATAAAAAATGTATTACATAAAAATAGAGGAAAATTTTTATCAAACTGTGAGTATTTAGTTAAGTATTACAGGTATCTTTTGTATTTTTTAAACGATTATGCTTGTACAAATTGTTAGTGTTAATTTGAAGACATTTTTTTTCATTAGAATTTTTCGCGCAAAACCGAATTTTTTTGTATTATGTCGACAATAAGAATTTCTGCTTTTCCTACACTTGAGTTTTTGTGGATTTTACGATTTTAGACCAAGAACACATAAAGACATTCGACGCGGTTGTCGTTTGCAGTGGTTATTTCCAGTCGCCGAGCATTCCTCCGCCCTACCCCGCCCAGGCCCAGTTCCAAGGCTCCGTGAGTCACTCCGTGGACTTTTGGAACGCGGATCCTTACGCTGGAAGATCCGTGCTTTTGGTTGGCGGAGGAATTTCTACTGTGGATATCGCTTCTGCCCTTGCCAAAGGAAAAACAAAACAGGTAAAATTGTGTTTTTTTAGAAAATAACAATACATTAAAAATGTATCGTGATAAACTTTATAAATCCCTAAACTATAGACTTCATCACGATGGTCAAAAACCTCCGATTTGAATGGAAGTTGTAAAATTTTAAAAATATGCGCTGCAGAATCACTTTCAGCCAGTAAGCACTGAGAAATCAAAAATATAATTATAATACAAATTTATAATTTATTTAGTAAATTGAAAAATATTTAAATTGTAAATTTTTAATATTTGTATAGGTTTTTTGATAATAAAGCAAACCGCATTTTCGTTATATATCCTTTCAAATCAATCAAATCTTACAAATCCATTTAACAATATTCAGAAAATATGAAATGGATTTTTATAAAAAAAACATAGTTTAAACCATATTTTTGAAACTAATATGCCTAAGTTTTTTTTGAATCAATAATGTTTTTGGATTTTAAGTAAACAATGTCTTAGGTAACAATGCTTTCACCGAAAGGTTTTTGGGTATTGCCTTTAACTATGGATTATAATCAATCTTGGGACGAATGGTTAATGCACAGAGGATTTCGAGCCACTTCAAATAGCAGGTTGAACTTAATTTTATTTCAACACTGTAAGTTTAAAATGAAATTTATTACACGGTAAAAACTGTGTGCTTGGTAAGCTTGTACCTCTTGAAGTATTGCTAAATTTAAAACAAGAATAATTTTAAATTAAAATCATCCATTAACCGTATATCAAATAATTTATTCGGGTTATTTTAGAAAAGTGGTTGAAGTATTTTATCATGCCATGATAAAGCGATTAGATCACCAATTGCTGGGGCTTTGTCCGACGGAGCCATTATTTCAAACCTTATGTGGAATATCTAACGATATTGAATCATTTATTCTGAACGGAAAAATTAAGGTAACTAAGTCAGTAATTTTGTATGTGGTTGGTTTGATGCTTTTTAATAATTTTCACTTGTTTTGTTTATACATGAAGCTTATTTAAGTTCTAAAATATTTTTTAAAAATGTCAAAATTAGAACATAAAAAAAGAAAAAAAACAATAAAATAATAAAAGTAAACATAATATATAAATACTTTACTTAAAGGTGCGGTACGGAGTCAAACTTTTTGTCTTAGATTTTTATATTCTTTTGTGAAAACATTGCCCCTGATCCCAATAGCCCACAAAATTTTTTTCAACAAAATATCTCTAGTGGCTCATGAAATAAGAACCCCCAAAAATGGCGTTTTTTGACAATTCTTTAGGTGAACAAAAAACCCGCAACTTTTTCGTTAAAAACACCAAATGACGGCAGTGATTATGTGAACTTTGCCGAACCTTTCTGCCCTTCACTTCGTGTTTTTAGCGAAAAAATCGAGGGTTTTTTGTTCGAAAAACGTAATATCTCGACAAATACTGCACCAATCTTAACAATCAAGGTATAAAATTAGAGTAAAAAGTAGTCGCTTTTTTAAATACATAATTTGTAACTTAAATTGGTATACTCATAGAGCAATCTTTCACGTACAGAATTGTCAAAAAACGCAATTTTGTGGGGTCATAACTCATGAACCACTGGAGATATTTTGTTGAAAAATTTTTTGTGGGCTAATGGGGGCAGGGGTAAGGTTTGCACTAAAAATTATCAAAATCGAAAACAAAAGGTTGGACTCCGCACCGCACGTTTGAAGCAATAACATAGGTAGTTTTGACTTATTTCGTTTTTAGTGATAACATTTTTTGTTAATGTTTTTATAATTTTAGCCCAAGACGGGAGAAATCGATTCATTCCTTCCTTATGGTATTCTTTTAAAAAGCGGAGAAAAGTTGGTTATAGATGATGTCATCTTTTGTACAGGATATAAACATTATGAGTTCCCCTTTTTGAAAGACAAAGAATTAGTACCAGGTGCTTTGTTTTGTTTGGCTAACTACAAAAACCTTTTTAACAGCTGTGGAGATCTTCAAATTTTTTGTTTGTCCTAAAATTTTCAGTAAAATTTTATAGTAAATATGTATAATTTTTTAACAAACACTACGTGTACAAAAAGTAGTGAAAGTATTTTTAGGTTCGTTTGATATTCTTCATTTGATAGTAGCTTACTTTTTTTTCTGTTATTTTTTATTATGTTATATCTTGTACATGTGTACCAATAAACCAATATGCACGATAACACGTTATATAAACTCTATAAACCATTTTGATTAAATTGGTTATTTTAGAAAAAGACGCTCAACTCCATCATTGGCTAAACTTTTATCCTATTTCACAGTCTCATCCCTCTCTATTCTTTGCGGTGATGCCTTATTTGTTTTTCGCTGCCCCCATGTGGGCAGAGCTTGAATGCAGGTGAATTCTTTTATATTGATTATAACTTATTTTGCTGCAGTGACACCTATATATAACTATGCAACAATAATTTTTGATGGTATTGAAAGCTGTTTGCGCGCAAATTAATACAAATTTTTCTAATAACAAAGATTTTCTCTAAATTTCTCTAAAATAATTTTTTTTCTCTTCAGTAACTTTAAAAAAAACACCGGATATAAAAAAATTTAAGCATTCTAAAAAATCAGTTTATATAAACTTTAAATTAATCAAAAAAGAAGATATACAATGTAAAAATATTACTTGATTAAAAAACAAATTCTCGAATTTAACATATGATAAAACATATTTGCATACGGTGTCATTTATTTACATGAGCATTAATTAATCGTAGCTGATTGGACGTTCATCATGAAGAATGGTAAGTTTAGTATTTTCTTGCGCGTTTTCCTACCACAGAATTAAAAGGAATTAACACTTGCGAACCCAGTGTCTCTCGCTAGATTCAAAAATTAATTCACGTAAAAAAATTTTCAGCATATTTTTTAATGTTCTTATAAATCATCAAAAAGAACAGTAACGTAAAATCAATATAAAAGAATTCACCTGCATTCAAGCTCTGCCCACATTGGGGCAGCGAAAAACAAATAAGGAATTACTTTAAAGAATAGAGAATATGAGACTGTGAAGTAGGATAAAAGTTTAACCAATGATGGAGTTGAGTGTCTTTTTTAAAATAATCATTTTAATCTAAAATGGTTTATAAAAATTCATATAACGTGTCATTGTGCATATTGGTTGTATTGGTACACAGGACAACAATATAATAAAAAATAACATAAAGAAAAGTAAACTACGTTACAACTGTAGAACATGAACTAATTCAAAAATACTTTCACTATTTTTTTTCATGTAGTGTTTGTTAAAAAATTAAACATATTTACTATAAAATTTTACTGAAAAGTTTAGGACAAACAAAAAATTTGAGAATGCTCCCACAGCTGTTAAAAGAAGTTTTTAGTTAGCTAAAAACAAAGCACACTGGTAAAATTAATTCTTCGTCTTTCAAAAAGGGAATCATAAATGTTTATATCCTGTATAAAAGATGACATCATCTATAGCAACCAACTTTTTTCCTTTTGCTTTTTAAAAGTAAGATTATAAAGGAGTAACTTACCAATTTCTCCCGTCTTGGGCTAAAATTATAAAAACATTAACAAAAATGTTATCACTAAAAACGAAATAAATCAAAGCGATTAATGTTATTGCTTAAAGGTGCGGTGCGGAATCAAACTTTTTGTCTTCGATTCTGATAATTTTTTGTGGAAACCTTACCCCTGCCCCCAATAGCCCACAAAAATTTGTTCAACAAAATATCTCAAGTGGTTCAGGAGTTATAACCCCACAAAATGGCATTTTTTGACAATTTTGTACTTGAAAAATTACTCAATGAGTATAAGAATTTAAGTTACAAATTATGTACTTAAAGAAAGCGATTACTTTTTGACTCTAATTTTATACCGTTATTTGTTAATATTGGTGCATGTATTTGTCTAAGATATTGCTATTTTTTAGAACAAAAGATAGGGTTTTCTATTTTTTCTGTGAAACAGGATTAGTGAAGTGCAGTAATGTTCGGCAAAGTCTTACATAATCACTTCTGTCATTTGCGTGTTTTTAAATTATGATCTGGATTTTTGTTCAACTAAAGAATTGCTAAAAAATGTCATGATTTGGGGGTCTCGATTTTTATGAGCCATTAGAGATATTTTGTCTGAAAAAAATTTTGTGGCGCCATTGGGATCAGGGGCAATGTTTTCACAAAAGAATATAAAAGTCTGAAAGACAAAAGTTCGACTCTGTACCGCCACCTTTAAGTAATGTTATTTATATATTTATGATTACTTCAATTATTTCATCGTTTTTTTTCTTTTTCCTTATGTTTTAATTTTTACATCTTTAAAAAATATTTTAAAACTTTAAGAAGCTTTATGAAATATAACAAGGAACAAGTAAAAATGATTAAAAAAGCATCAAACGAACCAAGATACAAAATTGTTGATTTAGTTACCTGTAAATTTTCGGTTCCTTACAAATGTATTCAGGTTTGCTAGATATTTCTCATGAGGTGTTGAAAATAATGGCTCTGTCTTTACAAGCCCAAGCAATTGGTGTATCTAATTGCTTTATCATGGCATGTTAAGATCCAGTTAACCACTTTTCCTAAAATAACCCGAATAATGTATTTCATATACGGTTAATGGATGATTTTAATTTAAAATTATTCTTGTTTTAAATTTAGCAATACTTCAAGAGGAACAAGCTTACCAAAGCAAACAGTTTCTACCGTGGAATAAATTTCATTTTAAACTTACAGTGTTGAAGAAAACCAAGTTCAACCTGCTATTGAAGTGGCTCGAAATCCTTGGGCATTAAACGATTTGTCCCAATAATCCACCATAATCCATAGTTAAAAGCAATTTCAAAAAACTTTTGGTGAAAGCATTGTTACCGTAAGACATTGTTTACTTAAAATTGAAAAACATTATTGATTCAAAAAAACTTAGGCATATTAGTTTCAAAAATATGGTTTAAACTATGTTTTTTTATAAAGTCCATCTCCCATATTTTTTAATATCGTTAGAAATCATTTTGTAAGATTTGATTGATTGAAACGACAATATAACTAAAATACGGTTTGCTTTATTATCAAAAAAGTTTATACAATATGAAAATTTTACCGCAAATATTTTTCATTTAATTAATAAATTATAAATTTGTATTATAATTAATATTTTTGATTTCTCAGCGCCGCTTACTGGCTAAAAGTGATTTTGCAGCGCATATTTTCTAAAATTTTACAACTTCCATTCAAATCCAAGGTTTTTGACCATTGCTATGAATGTTATATAGTTTAGGGATTTATAAAGTTTATCACGATACAGTTTTAATGAATCTGTTATTTTCTAAAAAAATATAAGTTGACCGTTTTTGTGTTTTTCCTTTTGCAAGGGCAGAAGCGATATCCACATTAGTATTTTCTCCGCCATGCCAAAATCACGGATCTTCCAGCGGCAGGCATCCGCGTTCCAAAAGTCCACGTAGTGACTCACGGAGCCTTGAAACTGGGCCTGGGGGTGGTAGGGGCGAGGAATGCTCGGCGACTGGAAATAACCACTGCAAACGACAACCGCGTCGAATGTCTCGATGTGTTCTTCGTCTTAAAATTGTAAGCTTCACAAAAACTCAAGTGATACTAAAAGCAGAAGTTTTCATCGTCGACATAATACAAAGAATTTAATTTCTGTGTGAAAAGTTATAATGAAAAAAATGTCTTTAAATTAACACTAATAATTTGTACAAGCATAATCGTTTAAAAAATACAAAACATACCTCTACATCCTTAACTAAATACTGACAGTTTCATAAAAATTTTCCTTGATTTTTATGAACAACATTTTTTA
This sequence comes from Microlaimidae sp. YZB2_3, assembly GCA_030248175.1. Taxonomy (NCBI): domain Eukaryota; kingdom Metazoa; phylum Nematoda; class Chromadorea; order Desmodorida; family Microlaimidae; species Microlaimidae sp. YZB2_3. The sequence continues at coordinate 38,417 of JASAMX010028818.1, forward strand.
TAATAACTCATAATATGGCTAAATATTTTACGGGCAAATCCAACTATACCATATTACTCTTTTGTTTTTAATCCCACAGGAGTGACAATCCCATTTTTCAGTATTAATGCAACCTTGAAGATTTTTCCAGTTCTTTTACATAATCCACCAAACTTACACTTGCCGCCTCCAATTAAAGTAGTCCATAGTCGCGTTTAAATACTGTCGCACGTGATGTGGTTGCATAAACATAGGATGGCTCTAAAGTTTTATTCTGTTTAATTTAAAATCATAAATGTCTGGCACATTCACTTCTGGTATTTTGTCAAGGACCCTCAAAATGTCATATAGTATTCGCTATCATGTCATATATGTTTTGCTCTGTGAGAATGGTTGTCGGAGGAGTGTTCCCCCCACGTTTAGCCTATTGACGCTTGGGAAAAAATTGGTGTTCTGCAATGGATGAAAAATTTCCATTTTTCCCCAAGCCTGAATTGGCTAAAAATGATTCTGTAAGGTCGAATGGAATTTTGAAGAAAATATCAAAATTCAAATAGATAAAGTTGATTTTAAAAAGTCTACAAAATTAATAAATTAACATAAGAATAGTATTTTGACTGTTCAAAACAAAAAAGTTAATATCGTTCAAAATATTGCGGTCAATGTACTTATTTTTTGAAACAATAATATAATTAAAACTATAGGAATAAATAACCATTTTTTTAAATGTTATAAAATCAAGAAAACACATAAAAAATTCTCTTTTTAATTTTATTTCATAAAAAAAAGAGTTAAGTATCACTAATCTGTTAAAAATGATGGATATTATAAAAGTTTTCAGGTAAGCATATTTTGCTGAAAGTGGTGGTTGATTTATTTAAAACTCTTATTAGTGTTTAGAACTTAAAATTAGCTATATTTTCACAATATAGTTAATTGTCTAAATCAACCATACCATTAGCGAAGACATGCTCACTTGAAAATTTTTTCTAACTCCCAATCATTTTTAAGTGAGTTTTAATCTGTCCAATATTTTCCAGCCATATTTCAAAAAAAATAAAAAAAAAACAATAATATTAAAATGAAACAAGATTTTTCACGTTTTTAACTGTTTAAAGTTCGTTTTTAAGGATTAAAAAAAATTGTGTTAGTATATTAATGGCTAGTTCACAATGGGTATTACAAGTAAAAATGTTTCGCACGGAATTACACCATTACACTGTCACTCATCAATTCGCGTTGTCATTTTTCACTTGTCACTCTCGTGGTGTGAAGTAGGCCTAAATGATTTGTTACCTTGTCAGGGAGGAAAATCCGAAAAGCAATAGAACTGTTTATTTGTATTTTAAGTAAAGTCCTTCATATGCCTGCGGAAAAACTGGTCAGTGGAGCAATGGGGTCGGTAAAGATTGGTTCCATACTCCACCTATATGTTTTAACTTTTTTTTAAATGAAACTTTCTCAACACTTTTTAATTTCGCCCAGTAGTTAATCAGTTTAAACGCTAAAAAAATCTGGGTTTTTATTAAAAATTGAGTTTTTTTGCTTTAAAATTTGTTTTTTTTTGTGATAAATAATCTTAAACTATATCTTAACCCGGAAAGGACGGGATGCTTGAATTAGGAAAAACGGTTTTTACCTGCGCCCTACTTGCCTCCTATTGAATATTTTGCTGCCTCTGACCTACCTTCACCCTGCTTCCTACCTGCCTCCTAGGCAGCTTTAGCT
>JASAMX010028819.1:0-17697 GCA_030248175.1 Microlaimidae sp. YZB2_3
TATAATTAATTTATTACTACTGCGAAGATCATTTAGTGCTTGATACTCTTTGTTAAATGAATTCGTTTTTCGATTAGTATTCTTGTTTAAAAAAGAAACATATCAATCAACTCTTTTCAATCAATTCTAGGTATAATTTGAGAAGTGAATTTCTCGATGAAAGATTAACCTTTTTAGGTTTAGGTTTAGATTTCCAAATTTTCAACTCTATTTTGTTTAATGAAAGTTGTAGTTTATGTTTTAATTCATATCTCCATCTCATTTTAGATTTAAAACTCTCGAAATCTAATAATACTTTTTTTAATTCAATTTTATTGTTATTTGGTATAAATTTAACACCTTTTGCGAATACTGACATTTTTTCTGGCTCAATATTTTTATCAAAATTTACTACGAATTTATTACAATGAGTGATTTTTTGATTTTTATTCCTGCGCCAATATTTTTTGTAAGCGTGTTTTATTTTAAAGTTCTGTGCTATACTACGTGTATTATAATTATCTAGTCAGCTTTTTGGTTTTGACTTAGTTGTGTTTACTTTTTGAGACAAATTAGCCTTTAATTCTTTAAATTCTTTTAGTAAGTAATGAGACAGATCTTTGATTTTAAAGTCAACTAATCTTTTAGCGGAGGAAAAGTCGCTGTTTTTGTAGGAAGTACTATTACTTAACTGGTTCTGATTATAAGACAGCGGATGATCTATTTTCGACGAAATATTTGATAGATCCTCTATTGTTGAATTTGTGGTGTTACCAGGTAGTTCCTGATTAGACTGTACCTTTTTTGATAGAATTATAGAAGGCATAGGATCGCCAACAGAAGGTTTTTTTAATCATGTTTTTCTGATACGGATAAATTTGATATGGACAAACTCCTGGATTTGCTAATAAGAAGCTTGAACGTTTTATTTTTTTTTTTTTCAGATTTAACTTTTTTGTCAATGTCACGATTTTCTAAAAATGTATTTTTCAATAAAGCTTCTATTTTTGATTTCATAGCTTTTGCTTCATTTGAAATGTTTTTATCCGCGTTACTAAAAGCTAATTTATTCAATTTGTTTATTTTATTTTCTATTTCAGAGCGCTATAGTTTCCGTGTACTTAATAACTGCGATATTAACCAATGAACGCGAAGCAGATAAAAGAACTTCTTGTTCGGGACTAAATCCATCCGGTAAAAATAAGTTCTTAGCTGATTGATACACCTTCTGGTAATAAATCATCCAAGATTTTTCCTAACTTAGATATTACTGTTGTAGAAGTCAGATTGCAACTAAGGGACTGACTAAGGTTTCTACGATTGTTAAGTCGCCATCAGAAAACTTATCCGAGTTTTAGATGATATTTTACTCCCTATGTAACAAAACAAAAGACATATTTAAAAGATACAAAACAACTAATCACTATAATAAAGAATTTAGTTTTACCTCAGTCAATTATACTGCGTGTTTGCGATGTAAAATAAATGTATAAAAATATTTCACATACTGAATGTATTAAAGCGTTTAAATTAATATTATCCCAAAATAAATCGGAAATACGTAAAAAAACAAGTATTCCATCACCGTTGCTGATCGAAGCGTTAAGCCTTATAAGTGCAACGTTTTTAAATTTAATGATATGTATTTCCAACAAATTACAGGTGTAGCAATGGGCTCAAAAGTAAGCCCAGAATTAGCAGATATAGTGGCTTATCAGCTCAATTTAAAAATCTTAAAACTTGCAGGGTCTAAGATTTCATTTTTTTACCGCTATCGTGATGATATTTTCTTTCGCTGGAATGGGTCTTTACTTCAACTCAAAATGTTTGAATACGAAGCTAACAAATTACACGATCTCTTAAAATTTGAACAAAATTCGAATATATCAAAAGTTAATATGTTAGATTTGACAATATATAAAGGTAAGAGATTCACCGGAAATGGAATTTTAGACACTAAAACTTTCATTAAACCGACAAATCGATTTCAGTACTTAAACAAAAACCTTTCACAAAAAAATTTTTTAAAGGTTTTTAAATTTTTTCAAAAAATCTCTGGCTGCATTTTTACATATCACAGGAGTTATGCGAGAAATATTTCTATACATCTTTAAATAAAGTAGTCAGTTTTGGACCATCATTCGTTTTTATTGCTCTTTAACGTAAAACATACTATATATATTATCATATCATTCTTGTGGTGTATTATAAATAATTTGTGTTACCGTAATCATTATACAATGTTGTATTAATTACAGTATTAAAAAGGATTGATTACGATCCTCTAAGTTAGTATGTAAATATATATGTGAATTTTGTTAATAAAATATATTATTTCGTTGTGCTTTAACTGCTGGTTAAAAAATTTATATTTTCATTAAATTATTCCCCTATCTTATGTTAAACTTCGCTAATTTTTGAAAATCAACAACAAAAACAACAACAATTTCGTTAATTTTTTGCAATACTTTTTTAAATTAAGTATGCTTTTTCACTGCTGTTAAGGAAGTTGTCTGGAACTTAAAAACTTTGAAATTTATTCGAGTGCTCAATATTTTCTTTTCTGAAAAAACGTACATATTTATACAGTGCAAGTTATTGTTCACTTTACTGCTTGAGTACGTTGTGGAGTAGATTTTCTCCTTCCTCTGTCCCTGCAGAAAGGACTCATATGGCTGCTACCGCGGTTTCTGCAAACAGCGCAGAATGTGGAAAACTTATAGAAAAGTTTCAAGCCTCGAAATGCACACTGTGCACTAAATTTTTCCATACAGCCTGCTTCGGTTTGCCTTCGTGGCACATTGAGAAGATCAAAATGCCGCTGGTGTGCACTCCTTGCGTTAAAAAGTGCTGTGAGAAAACAGGACAGGCTTGCTGCTATGGAGAGTAAGTTTGACCTTTTGGTGTCATTTTTCACTGAAGACACTGCGATTGATGAAAACGCCAAAGATGACCAGGAGTCTGCGAATGACGGTTTTCAGCTGGTATCACATAAGAAGAAAAATAACAAGAAGTCACCGTTGGTGGAAAAACTCTCCGAAAGCTTGGCTGAAAAAATGCATCATCAACAAATGATGGATGAAAACTCCGAATTCGTCGTTGTTGCTGGCTTGGACGAAGGCAGGGAAAACCGCATTGATTTCTTGCTAAAGGCTGTTGACCCTCCCAATGTTCAGGTGCCAAAGCCCGTAGAAGTTTTTTGTCTCGGAATTCGCCAGCAAAACCAGCCGCGCCCGCGATTGCTGAAAATTTGATTTTCCAGATCTGTTGAGAGAAATTTGATTCTTTCTAACGACTTTAAGTTAAAAAATCATAAGCAATTCAAGAGAATTTTTCTCCGCGCTTCCTATACGCCTAATGATTTGGCCCATATTCGAAATCTTTATAGCTCCAGAGATGCTAAAAACGCTCAGGATGACACCGAAACTGACACTAAAAATGACCCTTTAATTATTAACCGCTCCGCCAAAGATCCGTTCGTGTGGACTGTGTTTAAGAGAAGTGAGCTTCCCCCCAGAGAAATTCCGTCAAACTAATAAAGGCGAGTAAAAAAGTTTATTATTTTTAAATAATAAAAACGGTATTTCATGTAAGTTATTTAATGCGCGCTCTCTCGCAAACTAAATTAACCAATTATCAATTCTTTTAAAAAATGAGGAATACGATATTATTATTATAACTGAAACTCATCTTTAACCTGAAATTTCGGATTCACTTTTATACAAAACTCACCTTATGTAATTTACCGTTATGACAGAAATAGAAAAAGTGGAGGGGTCAGTATTTTCGCTAAAAAACACATGAAAACGGTACTTGTAGAAACTCCTGACACTTTTAACACAGATGAGCATTTATGTGTTGATCTACATTTCAACAATAAGTATTGCTATAAAATAATTGCGATTCATTTTCCACCTATTTTTACAAACAATTTAGATATTGTTAATAAGTTATTTTCTTTAATAACTTGTATGTGCGTTAACAAAAAAGCTATATTTGTTGTCGGGGATTTCAATATGCCACACATTTCATGGCAAATTCCTCAGAATTTTGGTAATCACTGTTCTAAAAAATTTCTTGATTCATGTTTGCAAAATTGCGTAGGCTTAGGCTTAGGTTCGTTCTCTGAGTGTTTTTGCGCCTTTTACATCAACGTGTGATCACGCTAGTGTTGACTTTTTAAACTCGCCACTCGTAAAAAACGACACCACAAACGCTAACCTTTATCCCGACTTCAAAAAAGCTAACTACACAGCAATAAATGCTTACATGTCTCAAATTATCTGGTTAGAAATGTCGAAATATTGTGGAAATGATACCAAGCTTTTTTGTAAAATGGTATGCGATGTTTTTAACTATTGTATCAATGCATATGTGCCAAAAATAGCACGAAAAACGCAAAAAAAGGTATCCAAAATACATATGAAAACTTGCTCAAACCAAACTAAAATATTGTAGACTAAGCAAAACAAGTCCGAAATGGAAACATTCCTATGACAAAAGTTCTAAGATGTATGATGAAACTGTTAAACAATTATTTAAACAAAAGGAAACGTCTATTGTAAACACAGGAAATATTTCCGAATTTTACAAATGTAAACAGCAAAACAAAGTCGAAACCTGTGACACCGCCTCTTCTAAACGATGACGGCAGTTATTTCATAGATTTTTTGATAAAGATAAAGCTGTTAAATTAAATAATTTTTTGCTTCCGTTTTTACAAATGATGATAAAAAAGTTTCCACGTTTTAACAAAGTGTTCCAAATAATGTAGGATTATTTTCAATAAATTTTTCCCACAAAAAAGTTTTAAATGCAATAACAAAACTACCGTTTTCACTGTCTAGGTCACCAGATGGCTTCCGATCACTATTACTAAAATCTATTGGGTTCGAGGTCGCTATACCCCTGTCCTTATTATTTGAAATGAGCAGGAAAACGGGAGTTTTGCCTGTTATTTGGCTTACAGCAATAGTGGTTCCAATTTATAAAAAAGGAATCACTGCTAAGAAAGAAAACTATAGACCCATTTCATTAACGTGTATTATTTGTAAAATTGCTAAATAGTAATTGTAAATGAATTATTGGTTTATCTAAATAAGCATAATCTAATTACGCCAGAACAATTTGGTTTTCTTGAGAGAAATTCCACATGCACGCAATTGTTACAAATGTTAGATGAATGGACAAAAGCTCTAAATTCTGGAAAACGCATAGATTGTGTATACATTGATTTAGCTAAAGCGTTTGACACCGTTTGTCACGCAAAATTATTAGCAAAACTTAAGGGGTATGATATTGGCTATGAGCTACTTAATTGGATCCAGGCCTATTTACAAATCGCTCACAATGTGTTTGCATTGAAAATATATTTTCAGAATCTGTTTCAGTAAAATCAGGCGTGCCTCAGGGCTCAGTTCTTGGTCCAATCTTATTTCTGTTATACATAAATGATGTTGTAGATTATTGTAAAGTTTCTAATGTTAGCATGAAAATTTACGCCAATGACTGTAAAATTTACATGTCTCATAGTGATGCAAATACCGTAGATCTGCGAATAAGTTTAAACTATTTTCTAAGCTGGACAAAATTATGGCAGCTTAATATAATAAAATTATATTTCGTACTCTAAATGCAATGTAATATCGGTAGGAAATTTTGCACTTTCAGAACAATCATATTATTTTGAACATAATAAAATTTTGCCTATAACATCAATCAAGGATCTCGGTATTTGCATAACAAATAATTTAAAATTTTCTGAACATTGTTTCCAAATAGCCAGCAAAGCGATTTTTAGAGCTTCTCAAATTTTTAAAGCTTCTCAAAGAGCTGGAGATGCAAAATATATTATACAGATTATACAGATAGATTAAAACTTTTGTTTTTGGAATCACTTGAATTAATATGTATTAAGTTTGACTTATGTATGGTGTATAAGATTATAAATTGTGTTGTTGATTTTAAAATTAATGATTTTTTTATATATGATCCTAAAATTTATAATTTTCGTGGCCATAGTTTTAAATTACAATTTTCTGAAAATTTTCACCTTAATTGTAGAAAGTACTTTTTTTGCAACGTATTATAAATGTATGGAACGCGCTTGATAACACTGTAGTCTCGAGTAGATCGTTAGCTAGCTTTAAAACACAATTAAATATGTGCAATTTTGATAGTTTTATGTTAGTATATAAATTCATAGTTTCTAAATAGTTTTTTTTTAGCCCGTCTCAGGTAGTAACTAAACGTTGTAAACCTTTACTTGCCTTTTTGTTAATATTTTTTAAATATACTTATATTTTTATGTGTTGTATGCATATTATTTTCTAAAATTTTGTTAAAATATATGTTGACAAATAATTTTTTTTTCATTTCATATTGTGTTTATCTTATAAATCTACTTGGTTTTTATGATATTTATAAAAAAATAAAAGAACTAAACAAAAAATTTTTCTTTAAATATATCTAAAAAATTTTTGAAAAAACTTTTTTTGAAAATTCTTGTAAAAAGAAGAATATAAACCTGTAAATAGCATTATTGAATATAATATTACAATATACTTTTTACATAATTCGAAATGTATCTGTTATTTGCTAATGCTGTCAACATATAATTTTAACAACTATGCTAAATTTAGTACAAGTGTATGTGTATTTCTATATAGTTGTTAAGGCTTGTATATTATATATATATTTATATATATATATATATATATATATATATATACATATATAATAATAATAATAATAATAATAATAAGTTGAAAATACCACATAAAATAAAAAATAAAAATTTAAGAGCTTAAAAAACATAAAAAAATAAATAAAACATAAAATAAAACAAAAAAACTTTCTAAAATACTCTAATACTATATGTATATTGTATTACTATATAAATAAAAAATCTTGGTAAGTGGGTCGGATCTGGGAGGTACCAACATTCCCATATTGGGTTTTAAAAAAATTACGATAAATAAAACGATTACGATTTCGATAAAAGGAAACGATTACAATAAAGATATGTTTTGTAACTAAAGATTGATCTTAGGACAACAACTACGCGTCAACTACGACTTGATAATATATGTTTTTTTCGAAAGAAGTTTATACAAAACATTTATTTAAAAGGCAAATATTATATGTTTAAGATAATAATATAATTATATTACAATTATTTTATGCGGGTTACCTAAACCTACGGTTTGGCTTTTCAAAGATTGTCATATTTTAATTAAATTGTTTTAAATCAAACGTACATTTTTAAAAAAATATCAAGTCAACCTAAGATCTAAGTATAACGCTTAAGCCTATTTAAACCTTATTATCAAATATTATGGATATATTATGCTAATATAATACTAATAATTTATTAGCTTGGGATTCGATTACGATTAAAATAAAAGGAAACGATTACGATAAAGATATGTTTTGTAACTAAAGATTGATCTTAGGACAACAACTACGCGTCAACTACGACTTGATAATATATGTTTTTTTCGAAAGAAGTTTATACAAAACATTTATTTAAAAGGCAAATATTATATGTTTAAGATAATAATATAATTATATTATAATTATTTTATGCGGGTTACCTAAACCTACGGTTTGGCTTTTCAAAAATTGTCATATTTTAATTAAATTGTTTTAAATCAAACGTACATTTTTAAAAAAATATTAATAGCAAACAAAAAATGTTAGGTTAGTTAGCTGAGCATACCTAAAGTTGCAGATACACAAAATAATAAAACAAAAAAACATAAAAATCACGTGTTTCTGTGCTTCCCCGAACACGTAATGTACAAATAAGCATAATAGTTGCACGTCATCAGCGGGGGCTATTATACTTATGTTACAAATTAGAATAAACTACTAAGTTATTTTATAATTTTTTGTATAAATTTTTACATTATAAAACAAATATAAAAACAGTTATTAGATTAGCATAAAATACAAAATGCTTATTTTATAAGTTTATTCTAATACATGCAATGAAAAAACAAGCAGTGGTTTGAGAAAAATAAAGTTTATATACAAAGATACTTAACTAAAACTTTTTAAAAAAATATAACTTTTTATTAAAAATTTTTTAAAAAATTATTAGAAAGAAAATAAAATAAAAAATGGAATTAAATGACCATTTAAATATTAAAAAAACATTAAAAAGATATAACACGCCAAAATAATAACATTATTAAAAAAATTTTCTTAAAAAATTAACACGCGTGTAAATAAAACAAAAAGCAGTGTCTTGTAATGCATTACGATCCGTGTTTTACTAGTTTTACACATACAGGCAGGAACAAGTTACTGGTTTGGATTAAACACCACGGATTAATCCCTTATTAGTAAATTAGTAGTCAATTTGCATAGTTTAGTTCTAACGATTGTTGATTGAAAATAGTAATAAGAAATATAGTGATTATTGATTTGAAAAACCAAACAGTAAAAGGCAAAATTATAAGCAATTAATTTTAAAGGAGAAATAAATTTTAGGTTTTGCTGCTAAAAAATTAGCAGTAAAGCAACCTGCAGTAGCCATTAAGCTACTCCAGGAAAAGCAACTGGCGTTGTGGCGAACCACAGACAGACCAGGAGTGCAACAAGGTATGCAAAAGCATACCTTGAAATTTTTAATAGTTATAGAATAATTTAATGTATTTAGAAAAGAAGCAAATAATTAAAGATAATTTATGGTTAAATCTGACTTCTTATATATATTAAGTTTGGACAAAAGTGGTTTATAGTTTAAGTAAAATTTATTTATCTGGTGCAACAACTCACTATTTTTATACTTAAGATTTAAAAATTGAAGGAACAATTCATTTATTTTTACTAAGAATTTTTCTTTTTCATTACATATTCGCGCGATTCGAATTAATTGAGAATAGAAAACATTAGTTCCTAGATTATCACAGACATTATATATTTGTGTACATACCTGATAACATTAAACTGAAAAGCATCAGCTTTGTTATAAACAGTTATAGACTTATAAACATTGTTAGTTTTTATTTGTAAAAATAAATAATCGAAGAGTGGTTGGCGAACCCCTACAAACCCGGGTCTTGTGACCAGCTGTATATTCTATCTAAATCTTTTTGAAGTCTTAAGGTTTGAATGTGGTAATCTTTAGATGAAGATTTTGCAAACAACTTTATATCATCTGCAAAGAGTCTAATTTGTGAGTACTTAACACAATCAACAATATCATTAATATAAATAAGAAAAAAAATGGACCCAAAACAGAACCCTGAGGAACTGAACTTTTTACAGGAAATGATTTGGATACTGAGTCATTAATTACAACTTTAATTTCCCGCCCAACTAAAAATTCTTTTATCCATTTTAAAAATTTACCAGAAACACCATATTTTTCTAGCTTATATAACAATTTTTGATGTGACACGGTGTCAAAGGCCTTGGCAAAATCCAAGTAAATGACATCAATTAGAAGTTTATCTTTTAGTGCCTGCGTCCACTCATTAAAAGTTTCCAACAGCTGTGTTATTGTAGAACTTTTTGCCTTAAAACCATGTTGAAACCTTGACAAAATGATATGGAAAAAGACAAGAAGTTCTTCTTTGACAAGCTGTTCCATTAGTTTACAAGAAAAAGATGTAAGTGAAATTGGACGATAATTTTCTTTTAGGCTTTTGGTGCCTTTTTTAAACAGTAAGTTTAATAAAGCTATTTTCCAATCAAGTGGTAATTCTCCAAAATCAAAAGACATCTGAAAGATTATTGCCAAAGGTTCAGCAATAACTTTAGCCAAGCGTTTTAAAAAGTAAGCTGGAAAACAGTCAGGTGTTTGAGACAATTTGTTTGGGAGCTTTTTTAGGGCTTTAAATACCTTTTTTGTGGTAAATACCATGTTGTCCAACTTCCCAATATTTGGTGGATTAAAATTTGGCAAAGTATTATCATCATCAGTAAAAACAGAAGCAAAATAATTTCCAAAAAGTTCAACTTTTTCAAAGTCTTCAGTTACAAATGTCCCATCGTCTCTTTTAATTGGTGGGATAGTTTGTTTTGTTTTAATTTTACTATTAACAAATTTATAAAAATTGTTTAAACCCCCTGAATTTAAAATTTTTGTTTCTTTATTAGTGTTAAAATCTCTAACTTTATTTTTGTATACTTTGCAAATTTTTTTGTACTCTGATCTTGATTTTTCATCAATATTACGCTTATGCCAAAGTTTTTTCTTTTGATTTTGTAGTTTTCTTATATGTATTGGATATTGTACAATTTTTTTTTGTTTGTAAATAATTTTTTTCCAGGGACATGTCTATTGATTCCTAACAACAAAATATCCTTGAATCTCTGCCAAGCATTTTCTACTGTGCCACATTCCTCAAATAAAATTTTCCAGTTGATTGTAGATAAGTATAAACTTAGCATATCATAATCTGCTTTTAAAAAATCAGGTATGTAGTTTTGAATCTTATTTTTAGGACTGTCAAATATTTTAAGATTAATTTCAGATAAAATAGTGTCATGGTCTGATTGTGAAAAACTGGGCGCAACAGTGACATTATTGAAAATTTCTCTATCGTTTGTGAACAAAAGATCCAGATAATTATTAATTAATTATTCTCACGAGTTGGTTGTGAAACAAGCTGATACATACCTAGCTCAATAAGAAACTCAAACCAATTATTTTCATTTTGCGTGTTTGAAGTTATTTTATCTGAAGACCAATCTACCCCTGGCAGATTGAAACCTTCAGTTAAAACAATGGTTCCTTCAAAGTTAAATATTTATAGCTCAAATATTAGATTGTCTTTTTCTTTGCTAGCAATAGGTTCTCTATAAATACCAATGAATCTCAGTTTAGACGACTTTTGTAGAAAAATGTCAACCGCTACTAGTTCATACACAATTGCATTGTACTTTAATTTACCATTTAACTTAAGTCTACATTTTGAAATATTTAGGGCAGCCTTTCGAATAGTTTATTTCAAGGTGGAGTAATTAAAAAATTTTTTAGAGTAGTTGAAGTTGAAATGGAGGAGAAGTATGATGCAATAGAACTAGTAGCTGTTGACATTTTTCTATAGAAGTCAATAAGTCATCTAAACTGAGATTCATTGGTATTTATAGAGAAGCTAGTACTAGCAAAAAGACAATCTAATATTTGAGCTAATTAGGAATTTAACAGAAAACTTTGTAGGAAACATTGTTTTAACTGGAGATTTCAATCTGCCAGGGGTAGATTGGTCTTCAGATAAAATAACTTCAAACACGCAAAATGAAAATAATTGGTTTGAGTTTCTTATTGAGCTAGGTATGTATCAGCTTGTTTCACAACCAACTCGTGAAAAAATTATCTGGATCTTTTGTTCACAAACGATAGAGAAATTTTCAATAATGTCACTGTTGCGCCCAGTTTTTCACAATCAGACCATGACACTATTTTATCTGAAATTAATCTTAAAATATTTGACAGTCCTAAAAATAAGATTCAAAACTACATACCTGATTTTTTAAAAGCAGATTATGATATGCTAAGTTTATACTTATCTACAATCAACTGGAAAATTTTATTTGAGGAATGTGGCACAGTAGAAAATGCTTGGCAGAGATTCAAGGATATTTTGTTGTTAGGAATCAATAGACATGTCCCTGGAAAAAAATTATTTACAAACAAAAAAAAATTGTACAATATCCAATACATATAAGAAAACTACAAAATCAAAAGAAAAAACTTTGGCATAAGCGTAATATTGATGAAAAATCAAGATCAGAGTACAAAAAAATTTGCAAAGTATACAAAAATAAAGTTAGAGATTTTAACACTAATAAAGAAACAAAAATTTTAAATTCAGGGGGTTTAAACAATTTTTATAAATTTGTTAATAGTAAAATTAAAACAAAACAAACTATCCCACCAATTAAAAGAGACGATGGGACTTTTGTAACTGAAGACTTTGAAAAAGTTGAACTTTTTGGAAATTATTTTGCTTCTGTTTTTACTGATGATGATAATACTTTACCAAATTTTAATCCACCAAATATTGGGAAGTTGGACAACATGGTATTTACCACAAAAAAGGTATTTAAAGCCCTAAAAAAGCTCCCAAACAAATTGTCTCAAACACCTGACTGTTTTCCAGCTTACTTTTTAAAACGCTTGGCTAAAGTTATTGCTGAACCTTTGGCAATAATCTTTCAGATGTCTTTTGATTTTGGAGAATTACCACTTGATTGGAAAATAGCTTTATTAAACTTACTGTTTAAAAAAGGCACCAAAAGCCTAAAAGAAAATTATCGTCCAATTTCACTTACATCTTTTTCTTGTAAACTAATGGAACAGCTTGTCAAAGAAGAACTTCTTGTCTTTTTCCATATCATTTTGTCAAGGTTTCAACATGGTTTTAAGGCAAAAAGTTCTACAATAACACAGCTGTTGGAAACTTTTAATGAGTGGACGCAGGCACTAAAAGATAAACTTCTAATTGATGTCATTTACTTGGATTTTGCCAAGGCCTTTGACACCGTGTCACATCAAAAATTGTTATATAAGCTAGAAAATAGTGTTTCTAATTTTAAAATGATAAAAGAATTTTAGTTGGGCGGGAAAGTTGTAATTAATGATAGTATCCAAACTTTCCTGTAAAAAGTTCAGTTCTCGGTTTTTTGGTCCTTTTTTCATATATTGTTTTCAGATTTTGTTTTTGTTTTTCTTTTTTTTTTCCTTTTTTTTGGTAAAACACGACTGTTGCAATTTCAACTTATTACAAATTAACTCTTTTATGATTTCGAATATGAAGAATTCACATTTAATCTGATAATTGCAATTGCCATCTTACCACGTAATTCTATCTAAATCTTTTTAAGTCTTAGTTTGAATGTAACTAGATGAAGATTTTGCAAACAACTTTATATCATCTGCAAAGAGTCTAATTTGTGAGTACTTAACAAATCAACAATATCATTAATATATATAAAAATAAAAATGGACCTAAAACAGAACCCTAGGAACTGAACTTTTTACAGGAAATGATTTGTATACTGAGTCATTATATACAACTTTAATATCCCGCCAAACTAAAAATTCTTTTATCAATCTTAACAGAAACACCATATTTTTCTAGCTTATATAGCAATTTTTGGTGTGACACGGCGTCAAAGGCCTAGGCAAAATTCAAGTAAATGACAACAATTGGAAGTTTATCTTTTAGTGCCTGCGTTCACTCATTAAAAGTTTCCAACAGCTGTGTTATTGTAGAACTTTTTGCCTTAAAACCATGTTGAAACCTTGACAAAATGATATGGAAAAAGACAAGAAGTTCTTCTTTGACAAGCTGTTCCATTAGTTTACAAGAAAAAGATGTAAGTGAAATTGGACGATAATTTTCTTTTAGGCTTTTGGTGCCTTTTTTAAACAGTAAGTTTAATAAAGCTATTTTCCAATCAAGTGGTAATTCTCCAAAATCAAAAGACATCTGAAAGATTATTGCCAAAGGTTCAGCAATAACTTTAGCCAAGCGTTTTAAAAAGTAAGCTGGAAAACAGTTCGAGACAATTTGTTTGGGAGCTTTTTTAGGGCTTTAAATACCTTTTTTGTGGTAAATACCATGTTGTTCAACTTTCCAATATTTGGTGGATTAAAATTTGGCAAAGTATTATCATCATCAGTAAAAACAGAAGCAAAATAATTTCCAAAAAGTTCAACTTTTTCAAAGTCTTCAGTTACAAATGTCCCATCGTCTCTTTTAATTGGTGGGATAGTTTGTTTTGTTTTAATTTTACTATTAACAAATTTATAAAAATTGTTTAAACCCCCCCGAATTTAAAATTTTTGTTTCTTTATTAGTGTTAAAATCTCTAACTTTATTTTTGTATACTTTGCAAATTTTTTTGTACTCTGATCTTGATTTTTCATCAATATTACGCTTATGCCAAAGTTTTTTCTTTTGATTTTGTAGTTTTCTTATATGTATTGGATATTGTACAATTTTTTTTTGTTTGTAAATAATTTTTTTCCAGGGACATGTCTATTGATTCCTAACAACAAAATATCCTTGAATCTCTGCCAAGCATTTTCTACTGTGCCACATTCCTCAAATAAAATTTTCCAGTTGATTGTAGATAAGTATAAACTTAGCATATCATAATCTGCTTTTAAAAATCAGGTATGTAGTTTTAAAACTTTTTTAGGACTGTCAAATATTTTAAGATTTATTTTAGATAAAATAGTGTCATGGTCTGATTGTGAAAAACTGGGCGCAACAGTGACATTATTCAAAATTTCACTATCGTTTGTGAACAAAAAATCCAGATAATTTTTTCACGAGTTGGTTGTGAAATAAGCTGATACATACCTAGCTCAATAAAAAACTCAAACCAATTATTTTCATTTTGCGTGTTTGAAGTTATTTTATCTGACGACCAATCTACCCCTGGCAGATTGAAATCTCCAGTTAAAACAATGGTTCCTACAGTTTTCTGTTAATTCCTATTAGCTCAAATATTAGATTGTCTTTTTCTTTGCTAGTACTAGGTTCTCATAAATACCAATGAATCTCAGTTTAGATGACTTTTGTGAAAAATGTCAACCGCTACTAGTTCTATTGCATTGTACTTTTCCTCCATTTCAACTTCAACTACTCTAAAAATATTTTTAATTAATAAACTACTCCACCTCTTGCTGCTGTCGATCCCTTTTTTTATAAACTTAAAGTCCTAATGTTTAAAATAGGATATTATGCGACTTAATTATCACTGTAGTAAACTAAAGCTTATACCTAGTATAAAAATTTTGTGTATGAATGCAAGAAGCCTTGCTAACTCCTTAGACGAGCTTAATGTTTTGTTTTCAGGAGATGAACCTTTCTATGGTACTGTTGATTATCTGCTTTATTTGTGAAACATGGCTCCCTGAAACAACTACTGACAAAATGATTACGAAAAACAGAGAATTTAATGTTTATGAAGGGATCGACAGCAGCAACGAAGAGGTGGAGTAATTCTATTAATTAAAAATATTTTTAGAGTAGTTGAAGTTGAAATGGAGGAAAAGTACAATGCAATAGAACTAGTAGCGGTTGACATTATTCTACAAAAGTCATCTAAACTGAGATTCATTGGTATTTACAGAGAACCTAGTACTAGCAAAGAAAAAGACAATCTAATATTTGAGCTAATCAGGAACTTAACAGAAAACTTTGTAGGAACCATTGTTTTTACTGGAGATTTCAATCTGCCAGGGGTAGATTGGTCTTCAAATAAAATAACTTCAAACACGCAAAATGAAAATAATTGGTTTGAGTTTCTTATTGAGCTAGGTATGTATCAGCTTGTTTCACAACCAACTCGTGGGAATAATTATCTGGATCTTTTGTTCACAAACGATAGAGAAATTTTCAATAATGTCACTGTTGCGCCCAGTTTTTCACAATCAGACCATGACACTATTTTATCTGAAATTAATCTTAAAATATTTGACAGTCCTAAAAATAAGATTCAAAACTACATACCTGATTTTTTAAAAGCAGATTATGATATGCTAAGTTTATACTTATCTACAATCAACTGGAAAATTTTATTTGAGGAATGTGGCACAGTAGAAAATGCTTGGCAGAGATTCAAGGATATTTTGTTGTTAGGAATCAATAGACATGTCCCTGGAAAAAAATTATTTACAAACAAAAAAAAATTGTACAATATCCAATACAAATAAGAAAACTACAAAATCAAAAGAAAAAACTTTGGCATAAGCGTAATATTGATGAAAAATCAAGATCAGAGTACAAAAAAATTTGCAAAGTATACAAAAATAAAGTTAGAGATTTTAACACTAATAAAGAAACAAAAATTTTAAATTCTGGGGGTTTAAACAATTTTTATAAATTTGTTAATAGTAAAATTAAAACAAAACAAACTATCCCACCAATTAAAAGAGACAATGGGACATTTGTAACTGAAGACTTTGAAAAAGTTGAACTTTTTGGAAATTATTTTGCTTCTGTTTTTACTGATGATGATAATACTTTGCCAAATTTTAATCCACCAAATATTGGAAAGTTGGACAACATGGTATTTACCACAAAAAAGGTATTTAAGGCCCTAAAAAAGCTCCCAAACAAATTGTCTCGAACACCTGACTGTTTTCCAGCTTACTTTTTAAAACGCTTGGCTAAAGTTATTGCTGAACCTTTGGCAATAATCTTTCAGATGTCTTTTGATTTTGGAGAATTACCACTTGATTGGAAAATAGCTTTATTAAACTTACTGTTTAAAAAAGGCACCAAAAGCCTAAAAGAAAATTATCGTCCAATTTCACTTACATCTTTTTCTTGTAAACTAATGGAACAGCTTGTCAAAGAAGAACTTCTTGTCTTTTTCCATATCATTTTGTCAAGGTTTCAACATGGTTTTAAGGCAAAAAGTTCTACAATAACACAGCTGTTGGAAACTTTTAATGAGTGGACGCAGGCACTAAAAGATAAATTTCTAATTGATGTCATTTACTTGGATTTTGCCAAGGCCTTTGACACCGTGTCACATCAAAAATTGTTATATAAGCTAGAAAAATATGGTGTTTCTGGTAAATTTTTAAAATGGATAAAAGAATTTTTAGTTGGGCGGGAAATTAAAGTTGTAATTAATAACTCAGTATCCAAATCATTTCCTGTAAAAAGTTCAGTTCCTCAGGGTTCTGTTTTAGGTCCATTTTTATTTTTGGTATATATTAATGATATTGTTGATTGTGTTAAGTTCTCACAAATTAGACTCTTTGCAGATGATATAAAGTTGTTTGTAAAATCTTCATCTAAAGATTACCACATTCAAACCTTAAGACTTCAGCAAGATTTTACAGATAAATTATGCAAATTGACTACTAAATTACTAATAACGGATTAATCCACAGTGTTTAATCCAAGCCAGTAACTTGTTCCTGCCTGTATGTGTAAAACCAGTAAAACACCGATCCTAATGCATTACAAGGTACTGCTGTTGTTTTATTTACACGCGTTTTAATTTTTTATTGAATTTTTTTAATAATGTTATTTATTTATTGCATGTTGGTTTTAATGTGTTTTAAATATTTTACAAAATTGTCATTTAATTCATTTTTTATTTATTTTTTATTTCTAATAATTTTTAAAAAAATTTTTAATAAAAAGTTTATTTTTTAAAAAAGTTTTAGTTAGGTATTTTTGTATATAAACTTTATTTTTCTCAAACAACTTTAGTTTGTCTTTTCCATTGCATGTATTAGAATAAACTTATAAAATAAGCATTTTGTAATTTATGCTAATCGAATAACTGTTTTTATATTTGTTTAATAATGGGAGAACTTTATACGAAAAACTATAAATAACTTGGTTAGTTTATTCTAATTTGTAACATAAGTTTAATAGCCCCCGCTGATGACGTGCAACTATTATGCTTAATTTGTACATTACGTGTTCGGGGAAGCACAGAACACGTGATTTTTATGTTTTTTTGTTTTATTATTTTGTTTATCTGCAACTTTAGGATGCTCAGCTAACTAACTAACATCTTTTTGTTTGCTATTTTTAAAAAGCTAAACCGTAGGTTTAGGTAACCGCATAAAATAATTATAATATAATTATATTATTATCTTAAACATATAATATTTGCCTTTTAAATAAATGTTTTGTATAAACTTCTTCGAAACATATATTATCAAGTCGTAGATGAAGCGTAGTTGTTGTCCTAAGATCAATCTATAGTTACAAAACA
>JASAMX010028820.1:0-41049 GCA_030248175.1 Microlaimidae sp. YZB2_3
ATAAAAACACATTGAAAATAACAAAGCGGTATTCTTGTTAATAACTTGTTAACCGTGAAGAATTAACTTTTGGTGTAATACAATTTTTTTTTCTCAAAGTGACTTGATTGATACATCGATTAGTATTAATTAAACAGCAATAAAAAATACACCATGATTTAGTATACTGCACCTTTAAGATATAGTTTTTTTAACTATATAATATTTAGAAAAATGTAAAAACAAATTCATCAAGAAAATCTTCACAGCTGATAGATAGATACTATTGTTGCGATTTTTATCACTGTATTTATTTCGAGTACCTTCTGTTTTTGTGGTTAGTAATAAGCAGCACAAAATATTTTTTTTGATAGGTTTTAACCATAACTATACCGGAGTGGAGTCCATAACATCTGCCATCCAAGGTCAAAATGTCAAAATTTCAGTAAGATTTTCAATTTTTATTAACTTTCTTGATTGGGTTTAAAACTAATAAAAACAACAGCCACTGTAGATTAATGGATGGATTAATGGATGAATTGCCTTCCATAAACACAAATTTTTTAACAATTTTAGTTTAAAACTTAAAGTACAAACTGATATGAGCATGGTATAAATCCGTTGAACCGTTATTGATATATACTGATTTAAATACGTGCTGGATGTGTGCCGCCAAAACTGCCTTACACCCGCCGCAAAATCGCCGCCAAACCGGCACGGGGTCTTAAGAGCCGTCAAAAAAAAATTTCGCCTTTTTCCAGGCTTCGCTTAGGGTTAGGTATAGATTTTATCGATTTTTATTTTAAGCTCCAAGTTTCCTTGGCTCCATCGACCCTAAACCGAAAAACCGCCGCCGTTTAGGAACTAAGGCGGTAACGCAGTTACATTTATTCATATTTAATTAAGGTGGAACACTACAGAAAAAACCGCACACACTTTGTACAGTCGCTATTCATTACAGCTGTAACCAATTTTTATAAACTACATCAGGGAAGAGCGCGGAGCGCTCTTTCCCTTATATTAAATAGGTTAAGTCACTACGCGGTTAACCATTGTTGATGGCGTCATTGAAATCAACAAAACCTTTAATAGTTTTTTAGCCAATTAAAAATCTAAACATTTTACATAACTAAAATATTACCCATATTTTTCTGATATTAAAAACCTAAAAACTTTTGCTAAACATACCCGAGTTTCATACTAATAAGCTTAATTTGCTTAACTTTTTTTTTTTTGGGGGTCCCCAAAAATTTTTTCCTGTGGTAAATATTTGGAGCTGATTTTTTGCACGTAGATGCTAAATTGCCCCCTCACCTGAATTTTATTCCCGAATATGCTCTATTGCCCGTAATTAAACCTCTGTTCACGTGAAAAACGACCAGTTTTTTTCTAAGTTACGCATTAGGTACTGGGGTACTTGTGTGACACTTTTTTTCCTTACTGAATTACATATTAAGTAACTTCATTCAGTTCATTCATTTTCTTGTGGTTATTTTTTTGGTTTAAATTATAATTTCTTAACATTTTATAAAAATTACTAATTTTCAAACGGGAAGAGCGAAAAAATATCCTTAACACTAATTAGCAGCCATATGGCAACAATAAAAATATTTTAAAAAATAAAATGAAATAAATCTTGGGTGACGTGTGAGCGCTGCGGGATACAATGTTTCAATAGACGGAAATTTATCAAAATCGAAACAGAAAAAAAGTCTTTTTTATATGGAATACTATGAAGCTACAATCACTCCAAAAATTTAATGCGAGAAAAGACTGGTCTGGGTAACATCGTAAAATTGTATGGAACCTGGAAAAACCATTTACAATGGTGTGGTTTTGTTGTTTAAAAATAAACCATCAATCCAGAAAAATCAAGCACCAAACAAAAGTCCAAATAAAGCTAATTTCCAAAAAAGTGGTAAAATCAGGCTAACTAAAAAAATTTAAACAGAAGAAAAACACACTATTTATATGGTTCTTTCAGGTTCCATACAATTTTACGGAGTTACCCAGACTTAATTTTTGTATAGTATACTGCTTAAAATTACATTGAAGTTTTGGATATGAAAATAATTGTATTCATATCATGAGGAGACCATGACGTTTCTTTAAAAATGAGTAAATTTTTTAATGTTTTATATCTTTAATAAATGACATTGAATTCAATGCATTAAAAGGCGGAAATTCTAGCAAAAGACGAAACAAAGTTTCGAAAAAAAGCCTTATATTACATGGAAAAGTATAAAGCTACATAAGTCTAAAAACTAAATGCCAGAAAAGACTGAAACAAGTCTCTTTAAAACCTGTAAATTAATAACAGATTTTGTGAAATTTTCAGAAAAACAAAACTGAATAAAAACAATACGTGTAAAAGCTTTAGTTTGCGTTTTTAACCATTAATAAAACTTAATTCCAATAAATTTATCTCAAAGCGGATTATCTTTTACATGAGTTAACTAGCTGTAAATACCACAGTATTAGTTAAGTCACACTCTCTAAACAGAAATAATAACTTTCCACACACAATTTGATCATTTTTAATCAAGAGAATTTTTAAAAAAGGCCCCGGTAAATCACTCAATAGTTTTCAAAAACCATTAAGTTTTTTTTTCTTTTACAAAGTACTTTATAGTTTTTTCTAACTATCTACTTCATACATTGTTTTGATTTTCAGGTTATATTTTGCAAATTGATTGCCGCATAATTGTTTCAGGTTTACATTAGAATAGCTTACAAACAAGATATTGCTAAAATGAGACACAGAAGTATTAGGCATTAATATTCTATTTATGTTTTTTTTTTAAATTAGGAAAATTACTTGGGGTTTCAGAAGCTTTAAGTGAAAGTGTAAAAAGACACAAAAAAAATAATAGAAAAATAACTACGTGTAAAGCATTAATATACCGAAAAGCTAAGAGACAAAATAGTCTTACCTTTATCGATTCTCAGATTTTTTGGTGATTAAAAATGTACACTTTTTTGAATAAAAGCGCTGCAAAAACTACAACTCCCCAGCAGAACATTATAATACTTCAAACTAGGGAGTTAAAGTTTGTGCACACACAAGCAATTTCTGTCCTTTTAGTGCCATGAAATTAAACCAAGTGAACGGTGCTTTTAAAGTTTTTACTTTGACGAAGATATAATTATAATTACATCCAAAAATTGGATTTTCCATATTTCGAGCAAAATAATTAAAAATATGTTGTATTTAGAAAAAAACGTGTCAAAAGTCGCATGATATACTCTAAAACGTTAGAAAAAGCACAAATAATTGGACAAACAATCTTTTTTAAGTTTTAAAACTATTAAAATCGTTAACAATAAACATAAACATACCAATTTCGAAATTAAAAACTTATAAAAATGAATTTGTGTTTGCAAAATATGTACGTTACGTATATGTCTCCCTGAAAAATCAGGGATACCGCAATCCTTGAAAATCAGGGAAAACCATTAATTAATTTAGGAAATTTTATTAATTCATTTTGAATTTTGATATGGTTATATTTAGATTGACTATTTGTTTGTAAGTTAAAAAAACAATAAAGTGTTTTGTTTACTGATAACTTCTACTATTAATAACAACTTGATACATTTGTAAAATTAGGTACTAACTTTATTGTTTTATTGACAAAACCCAATTATTTGTTGCTTTTTCACAAAATCTTTCGCACGGGCTAAAATTATTAAATTTTGTAACATTGAAATTGTATTTAGTGAGTTTAGAGAGCACGTCGTCAAAACGATACAAAAAAAGTATAACGCAAGCGTCACAGTAACCATGAAAAATTTCTGTCAAAATAAGTTATCGCATTGCGCATTAAATTTTGTAGTTTATCATTATTTTCGTATAAAGCAAAACATACCGCCATATTAACGGCTTTTTAAAATCAAATATCAAGTTCTAAGTCCCAAAACATTTAAAAATTCAGATTTAATATTAGGCGACTTTTTCTTTAATGTTTCTATTTATTACATAAAACAAGTTAGCTGTCAATGTATTTGTTAAATTAAAAGTCGCCTTATATTAAATCTGAATTTTTCAATGTTTTTCGGACTCAGAACTTGATATTTGATTTTAAAAAGCCGTTAATATGGCGGTATGTTTTGCTTGATACGAAAATAATGATAAATTACAAAATTTGATGCGCAATGCGATAACTTATTTTGACAGAAATTTTTTATGGTTACTGTGACGCTTGCGTTATACTTTTTTTGTATCGTTTTGACGACGTGTGACTTAACTAATACTGTGGTATTTACAGCTAGTTAACTTATGTAAAAGTTAATCCACTTTGAGAGAAATTTATGTGAATTAAGTTTTATTAATGGTTAAAAAACGCAAACTAAAGCTTTTACACATATTGTTTTTATTCGGTTTTGTTTTTCTGAAAATTTCACAAAATTTGTTATTAATTTACAGGTTTTAAAGAGACTTGTTTCAGTCTTTCCTGGCATTTAGTTTTTAGACTTATGTAGCTTTATACTTTTCCATTTAATATAAGGCTTTTTTTGAAACTTTGTTTCGTCTTTTGCTAGAATATATATATATATATATATATATATATATATATATATATATATATATATATATATATATATATTATATATTTAAATTACATATTTGATAAAAATTATTACAATTAAGGCTAAGCAGATCTTCCATGTATCTAAGCGTGTAATTGGTCCTAATTCAATTTCTAGCATTGGATTTTAGGTAATTAAATTCTATAAATAATATGGTAAGATTTGCGATCTATGGAGAGCTATTTGAACCCATAGGAATGAATGAATGAATAAATGAATGAATGAATAAATGAAAGAATGAATGAATGATTGAATGAATAATTGAATGAATGAATAATTGAATGAATGAATGAATGAATGAATGAATGAATGAATGAATGAATGAATGAATGAATGAATGAATGAATGAATGAATGAATGAATGAATGAATGAATGAATGAATGAATGAATGAATGAATGAATGAATGAATGAATGAATGAATGAATGAATGAATGAATGAATGAATGAATGAATGAATGAATGAATGAATGAATGAATGAATGAATGAATGAATGAATGAATGAATGAATGAATGAATGAATGAATGAATGAATGAATGAATGAATGAATGAATGAATGAATGAATGAATGAATGAATGAATGAACAAACGAACGAACGAACGAATAAACGAACGAACAAACAAACAAATGAATGAACGAATGAATGAATGAATGAATGAATGAATGAATGAATGAATGAATGAATGAATGAATGAATGAATGAATGAATGAATGAATGAATGAATGAATGAATGAATGAATGATTGAAAGAATGAATGAATGAATGAATGAATGAATGAATGAATGAATGAATGAATGAATGAATGAATGAATGAATGAATGAATGAATGAATGAATGAATGAATGAATGAATGAACGAACAAACGAACAAACGAATAAATGAATGAATGAATGAATGAATGAATGAATGAATGAATGAATGAATGAATGAATGAATGAATGAATGAATGAATGAATGAATTAATGAATGAATGAATGAATGAATGAATGAATGAATGAATGAATGAATGAATGAATGAATGAATGAATGAATGAATGAATGAATGAATGAATGAATGAATGAATGAATGAATGAATGAATGAATGAATAAATGAATGAATGAATGAATGAATGAATGAATGAATGAATGAATGAATGAATGAATGAATGAATGAATGAATGAATGAATGAATGAATGAATGAATGAATGAATGAATGAATCTTTATAACATACAAATGTAGCATGGCTGAATTGCTTGTGGGGACACTTCGTTTTAAGGGAAGAAGAGGTGTAGCATGGCTCAATTTTTTTGTAAAACATAATTTAAAACATAAGTTGAAGTAAATTTTCTTTTATTGCTTAATTAATTAATTGTATTAATATTATGTTTCATTTCACCATTCTTCTCTTCTTAAATCGCTTTCGGCTAAAATAAAGCTATTTTTAGTTTTGTTTAAAGTTTCCAATGTTTCATTTTACAATTATTTTTGTCATGTGAGGAAGATCGGGTAAAAAACTATTGAGTTATCCTACGTCTTATCTGATTTTAAAGAATATTTTTTATTTCACTTTTAAAGCGCTTTCAAGTTATTTTCAGTTGTAGAAAATTATAATTCTTTTATTTTAGGGCCACGGTCATCCAGGTTTAACAGTGTTCTTGTGCTATTTGTGACTTAAATTATTCTTAGCTATTTCTAGTTTTACAAACATTCTTCGTTATTCTATAGTAAGCATTTGCATAATAATTTTATACAGGTCTTCTGTAGTAACATCTTTAGCTTTAAATTCACCAGAAATATTAAGCCAATCAAATCGCGAATTATTTTTACCCCGGTGCTTGATTCTTATCTCAAAATACGTGCGGCTTACAGTATATAAGGTACAGTATATAGTGATACTTTATTAATAACCTCCAACGAATTATTAATAGACCAATACGTGGAACCAATTTTATGTTTTAAAGCCGTAAAATAATTATTTAAATTTATTAAACCTATATCCATGTCTAAGCCTGAGTCTATACCAATTCTTTAATTTTACAATAGTCAAAACCCTCCAATTTAAATAGAAGTTGTTTAGTGTTAAATATTTTCACAGAGTTATGACGTTATAGAATCACTTTTAACTAATTAAAGCTTAGGAAAAAATGAAAATCTCTCATTCATTGGAGATCAATTTTTCCCAAGCGCTAAACAGCTCCTCCCACAACCAATCCGACAGAGCAAAACATATATGACGTGATCACGAATACTGTATGACATTTTGGGGGTCCTTAAAATCCTGACTTGTTTAGCCTCCTGCTTTTATTTCTTACAGCTTCAAGTGCCTACAAAGTTTTGGACGTCTCCAACTTTCCTACTTACAGCACTGTTGCTTTGACCTGGTCAAAGAACGGATCCATGCGGGACCCCGGATTCAACTGTTTTTGTTTTTGATAATACATTTTGGTGCAATTTTAATTGGAATTTTTGGTGCAATTAAATAAACAAGAATTCATCTAATCTAACAATTTAAAAAAATTGGCGTTAAATTTTTTTTTAGTATATATGAAATTTACACTATAAATAGTCGTGTGGTTTACTAGTTGCTGAGTTCGCTTTTTGCTTAGTTTAAGCAAACTCTGCAACTAGTAAACCACAAAAACTAATAAACCACAAAAAAAAAAGATGTGGACTAGTCTGAAATATACATTATGTGGACATTAAGAATTTTGCATTTGGTTTGGGCAGCTGCTCACTGAATAAAAATTTCTACCATATGATAATGATTTTTTTATACATTGATCTAATCACATAGCACTGTTGCATTGTTTTTAGTCTGATAAAATGTCAATTGAAAAAATCATACTCACAGCAAACTTTGACAAGTGCGAAATCGCCACTTTTTCAATTAGAAAGTTATATTTGCATGTGTAAGAAACAACTATAAATTTGAAAAAAGTGGTGATTTCGCGCTTGTCAAAGATTGCTGTGAGTATGATTTTTTCAATTGACATTTCATCAGACTAAAAACGATACAACAGTGCTTTGTGATTAGATCAATGTATAAACAAATCATTATCATATGGTAGAAATTTTTATTCAGTGAGAAGCTGCTAAAACCAAATGCAAAATTCTTATTGTCCACATAATGTCCATCTCAGACTAGTCCACATTTTTTCTGTCTAAACATACGCCCGGGGAAAAATCGCCCTTTTTTCCTGCTCTATTCTTAGAGAATTTTTCAAGGCTAGTACTTATTAGGTGAGATTCATGATTTGAAAAAAGCTCAGCAAATTTTAAAAACAATTATTTGTACACATTATATAAAAATATACCGTATAATGATTATACTAATCGTTAAGTTGACAGAAATTCGTAGATTAAAAGCGGACTTATAATAAATAATTGAAATTTTAAACACCATGTAGATTTAAAAATAGAAGAATTTTTTACTCTAAATATTATACATTTAAGCGGATTGTTTTTTGTTGTCGACCTGTTGTTGTGAGAATTTGTTTTTAAGTTTACTGGATGCAGGTTGTTGAGTTCAGTGATAAAGTGGATTGTTGGTGTACATGGCTGCCACTTTTTGGCTTGTTTTGTGTGAAGTTAAATGTGTGTTTATAGCGCGAGGACGTGTGCGTGTGCGTGTGCATGTGCGCGTGCATGTGCGCGTGCGTGTTCGTTTGTGCATTTGTGTGTGTGTGTGTGTGTGTGTGTGTGTGTGTGTGTGTGTGTGTGTGTGTGTGTGTGTGTGTGTGCGCGTGCATGTGCGCGTGCGTGTTCGTTTGTGCGTTTGTGTGTGTGTGTGCGCGTGCATGTGCGCGTGCGTTTTTGTTTGTGCGTTTGTGTGTGTGTGTGTGTGTGTGTGTGTGTGTGTGTGTGTGTGTGTGTGTGTGTGTGTGTGTGTGTGTGTGTGTGTGTGTGTGTGTGTGTGTGTGTGTGTGCGTGCGTGTTCGTTTGTGCATTTGTGTGTGTGTGTGTGTGTGTGTGTGTGTGTGTGTGTGTGTGTGTGTGTGTGTGTGTGTGTGTGTGTGTGTGCGCGTGCATGTGCGCGTGCGTGTTCGTTTGTGCGTTTGTGTGTGTGTGTGCGCGTGCATGTGCGCGTGCGTTTTCGTTTGTGCGTTTGTGTGTGTGTGTGTGTGTGTGTGTGTGTGTGTGTGTGTGTGTGTGTGTGTGTGTGTGTGTGTGTGTGTGTGTGTGTGTGTGTGTGTGTGTGTGTGTGTGTGTGTGTTGTGTGTGCGTGTGTGTGTGTGTGTTTATGTGTGTGTGTATGTGTCAAAAATGTGTTCGTTAAATGTGAACTTGAGGTCAAAAGTGGACCTCAAGATTTTAAGGTTTTTGGTTGTGATGAGTGTTGCGTTGTTGATTTTTAGTGAGATTTGTTTGTTATACTCTGTGCAGTTTGGTGTAAAAAGTTTGGTTGTTATTTTGCTTGCGTTTAGAGTGATATGGTTGTTGTTTGTTTATGTTTCTATCGGTTTCAAAACACAAAACTCTACCAATACAGAACTACAAACATTCTACGCTTACATTGCAACAGGTTTCGACAAACAAAAACCACCACATTCACTACAAATATACCCAAACCACCACCAAACGTACAATCATACTAACAAACATACAGTACAAACGTATAAAAATGATCGCCTTAACGGTCGAAAACACTTTTTTCATGAATATTAATAAAAGTATGGTATATTTTAAAAAATTCTGTTCGCGCTCCTAATTTAAAAAAAAAGTAAACGATTAGTTTACAATTTAATTGTAAGAAAATTTATAAATTTTATTTTAAAGTTGCATAATGATTATCGCACTTGCGTACCTGCGCTTACTCTGCTCTCTGTTTTAAAACTACTATTTGAGAACAAAATGAATAAATTCTAAATGCTATTAAAAATTAAAACAAATTAAATCAATCACTGTGTAAAAATCCTTCATCGTTCAGTCAAATATAGTTTATTTTCTAAACAGTGAAAATCTCTAAATTTTTTAACTTAACACATTAGGATTGCAATCGTGGGTCCAACGCGGATTGTATATCGCGTCTCGATGCTCAGTTTATAAAGGCGACTGGTCGCTGAAATGGCGCAAAAATCAATAAAGTAACGATCACATAAAAAAGTCAAAATTTGTTACTCTTGTTGATTTCATTACGTCTTCAACGCAAGTGCAAATTAAGTCTGGCGTCTCGGTTTGAATAATTGATACTGATCGAACAAAAAAAAGAGGTAATACGTAATGTTGGAGATTACAGATTCAAATATTGTATCAATCATGGGCCAGTCAAAAAATTAATTATTTTACAAGCTATATTTGGCAATATTCTTGTCGATTTGTGTATTTCTGGACGTTACACATAATTTTCCACCTGAAAATTACTCTTCTACACGTTTTTTGTGTGCAAATTATCAGGTCGTTTTGTTTAAAAATCCATATTATTATTTTGTATAATTTACATTTATACAACACTAAATTAAAATATAAATGATTTACTTGTACAGAGATAACTTTCTGATGGACAAGAAAATTGTTTTCGTTTAAAATAGATGAAAACAAGTTTTTTTGTGGTTTTCAATTGTGGAAATTTTAAATTTAATGTGAGATTTCAGAATATGAAAACTACATTTAAAAAAAAACATAACTTAAAGGTGTGGGCGGTGTGGAGTCAAACTTTTTGTCTTCGATTTTGATAATTTGGAATTGATAATTTTTTGTGAAAACTTTACCACTGCCTCCAATAGCGCACAAAATTTTTAAAAAAATATCTCCAGTGGTTTAGGAGTTATGACCCCCCCCCCACCAAAAAAAAAAATGGCGTTTTTCGACAATTCTGTACGTAAAAATTGCTCAATGGGTATAACGATTTAAGTTACAAATCATGCACTCAAAGAGAGCGTCTACTTCCACTTAAATTTAATACCGTGATCGTAAAGATTGGTGCAGTATTTGTGGAAATAGTACCTGATTTCTTCGTTAAAAACACCAAACGACGGCAGCAATTTTATGAAGTTTTCCCAACCTTTTTTTTTTCTTTATTTCGTGTTTTTAGCAAAAAAATCGACGTTTTTTTGTGGGAGAAACACAATAACTCGACAAATACTGCACCAATTTTAACGATCAAGGTATAAAATTAAAGCAGAAAGTAGCCGTTTTCTTTATGTGCATAATTTATAACTCAAATTGTTATACCAAATGAGCAATCTGTCACGTACAGAATTGTGGAATTGTTGTAAAAAAACGCCTTTTTTGGGGGAGTCATAACTCCTACACCGAAGATTATTTTGTTGAAAAAATTTTAGTAGGCTATTGGGGGCAGGGGTAGGGTTTTCACAAAAAATTATCAAAATCGAAGACAAAAAGTTTGACTCCGCACCGCACTTTTAAGAGGATATACAACTTTACGATGAAGGACAGTTTTTTTTATATAAATAGTCTTAAAACCGATGTTTAGAGCATTCTGTTGTTAATAATTTAAAAACTTAACCAAACTTAAATATAAATTTATAGTTTGTTTATGGCATTTGAACTTTATTACTTTTACAACATAGAAAAAAATTCAAACCTAAAAAACGTCCGCTGTATGGCTGACACGAGCAATTTGTTGTTGTAAATAGTCTTTACATCAATGAGGAAAACGGATTTAAAGTACATTGAATTTGACAAATATTTTAAAACAGGATTTTTTGAACTGGCATTGACTCAGTGAGAACATGTAAAAATTGGTGAACAAATTTTATTATATTTTTATAGTAATATCGTGACCGCAGCTACGTTTCTGAACCTCCTTCTTTACGCTTATCAGCGCGATGAAGATATTTTCTTTTATTGTGTCCCTCATTATTTTGTGTACGGCTAAAGAAACACAATCGAAAGAATATAAAGAACGAGAAAAATCCACGATTATAAATATACGTAAGTGTAATGTTATGTAATAATTACAAAAAAATAACTGTGTTTTGGTTAATTCTACAATTTATAATATTATGGCAAGTGTGTTTGATTGGCTTCCGTTATTTGTTGATTTTCAAACTGGCAATTAGCAAACGCAGTCAGTTAGCTTTTGGCGCTGTCTACTGAAGATTTGATAAACATGGAAAACTGATCAATGAATTACCATTACTTTTAAAATAAAAAAAGTTTTTTTAAGAGGGTCCACAATAAATAAGGGCATTTCCGCACTTTTTTCAATAGAAAGTCCGTATTCCCTTAATTATTAACACAAACTTTTTCACTTTAAATTTAGGTTTAATTAATAAATTATTATTTATTTATTTCTAATAACCATTAGAAATGACATTTAAAAAGTGTTTTAAAAAGAAAAAAACATAACAGCAAATCAATTGAATGAATGAATGAATGAATGAATGAAACCTTTATTTCGAAGAAACACAATTATAAAATAAAGATCTACATATAATTAAATACAATTACTAGCCTTGAAAAATGCTCTAAGAATAAAGCAGAAAAAAGGGACGATTTTTCCTGGGGCGTATTTTTAGACAGAAAAGATGTGGACTAGTCTGAGATGGAAATTATGTGGATTATAGGAAATTTGCATTTGGTTTAGCCAGCCGCTTACTAGATAAAAATTTCTATCATATGATAATGATTTGTTTGTACATTGATCTAATCACACAGCACTGTTGCATTTTTTTATTTGATGAAATGTCAATTTCAATGAAAAAATTATACTTACAGCAATCTTTGACAAGCGCACCACTTTAGACTAGTCTACCACTTTTGAATTAAATTAAAAAATAGCCTAATAAACTATAGGTTTAGCTGCGCAATGACATATGTTTATAATCATTCCGTTGCCGAGATATACTTTTTTAAATGAAAAATAATATTAAGAAAAGAAGAATTCAAATTACAAAATTTACCCACGTTGTTTAATTATAGTTAGTGCGGTGCAGTGGCGTTCCAGACAAAGTTTACCTACGTTCTCTAAATATAGTTGGCGCGACGCCGTGCGCCAATAATTGCAATTATAATTTTTAAAGTAAAAATAATAATAAGAAGAAGATGATGAACATGAATTACAAAATTTACTCACGTTCTCTAAGTATAGTTGGCGCGGTGCCGTGGGTTAAATTGCAGTGTGGCACCCCCGCACCTAGTGATCGACCGGAGCAGAATTTTTGCTGATGCCGGGGCCGGGGCCGGGGCCGGGGTAGAGAAATTTGAATTTGCCGGGGCCGGGGCCGGGGCCGGGGTAGAAAATTTTGCCCCGGCCGGGGCCGGGACCGGGCAGGCGAAAAATTGAGCAGAATTTGTAATTTTGGTCATTTTTTTCAAATAAAAATCAACATTTTTCTGTTAATTATTTGGTTTATGTAATGAATAGTCACATTTTAGAATTTAAGTACTTTGTGAGTAAAAAAACTTATTATTTATTACACAAAAGTTTTTTTTTAAGCAGAACAAAATTTTTATTTTCATATTTCAATTTTACTAAACCTAAATTATTATTTTATTTACATAATATATGTACATTTTCACGTAATTATTAGCAGTATATTCTTGTTTAAAGCAATATTATACTTAATCGCAAACCATATATGTTACTTTTAAAAAATGCGTTACAAATAGAGCAAACCATTTATGTTACTTTTAAAGAATGTTTTACAAATATGTAGAGGAAGAGTTAAAATACTTACAAGGAGCATGTTTTGATCAGTAAAGCAAAACGTGGTAAAGAAACTAAAATCAAAACTGGGTACAAGTAACAAAAATATTTCTCAATAACAAAATCTCTTCATATTAAAATATTTTTAATTAAATATGTTGGTACCTAATTGGCGAAATTTAACCGTAAAAGTTAAAAATACTAGTCTTGCTTGAATGTTATTTTAAAAAAAGGACTTTTACTCGAATTTCATTTACACACCACTATTCAACATTTTTTAGTTTAAACATATAAAAAGGGTTAAAACGCACTTTTTTTATTTTAAAAAATAAGAGCATTTTTAAAATTTTATTGTCAATTTTTGTAAATTAAAAAAACACTCTTTTTAAGTTGTAAAAAGTAAAATATTATATTGCGAGTACATGAGACTACTCGCTTTCTAGCTGTTTCAAGTTGATTGTTTTAATGATTTTAATCAAATTATTTAATTTTAGCCAAAAATTATAAAATTAACGTCACGATAACTTTTTCAATGTAATTATTTTCGTGATTTTGCACTACTTTTTATAATTTTTCGAGATTTATCAAAAACATAATATAACCCAAAAAAATTTTGATTATACACTAGGTTTTTGAATAAAATTATGCAAGAAAAAATGTAACATTTTAAACACAAGCGACTTTCTGTGCATATACCACTGATTTCTTGCGCAGAGATTTTTTCGCAGTCAATAATTGTTTTTTCGTGTAGCGCATTTACTTGCAAAAGTGAAAGCAAAGTTGCAATATGCACTGCCACTGTTCAAAATTGGTGCACCCAAAAATAGCAGAAAATGGCGGGTTTTCAGTATTAAACTCGCACAAGAGTGCTAGTTTCAAGCAAAATATTTTATTTAAAAATTAGTATTATTCTTATTTAGCATTATGCGAAAACTTTTTTTCAAATTAAATATAAACAGTTCATTATTAACTTTTTGTTTTAAAAATTCACGTTTGGTGTCTTTTGGCTGGATACAAAATATTGGGTTCAAAAAACTGGACTGACTCCGCAGGTTTTTTTTTAAATTTTATGAATACTATTGTGTAGATTTGTTTTGTTTTGTTTTGTTAAAGTAGGCCAGCTACACAATAAACTTAAAAATTCTAAAATAAAGACTAGACATCAGCTTGAATTTTTTTAACGTAACAAAATTTAAAAACAATTTCCAATATTCACCTAAAAATAAACGCAAGAATATATAATCCAAGCAAATAGGGTAGTGTATTTAATTTCGGCACTTTTCCAAATTGGACATTTTTGATTTTGGACTATATCTTTGGTAATCTTGGACGGAATACGACGTTCGATAGCTCAAATGAGACCTAATTATATGTAGATGACTGTCGTGAGCTTTTTGTTTGTTATGTTATGATATTTTCATGTGAAATTGTGTGATTTATAAAAAATAAAATTGATACTCGTTTTTAGAACATGGGCATTTCATGATTACGCAATAAATTGGTTTAAAAATTAAACTGTCCTGGTAAAATTTAGTCTATTTTCCGAATTTTTAGTCCCCGTGGTTCTACGCTGCGTCTGTGGTGAGCAATCGTTATAAAATAAAATAGTGTAATTTCGGCACACATATTGCTGTAGGTAAAAACGGGTTGAATTAAGTGGTCAGGTGTTAAATTGTAATTGTAAATAGTTAAAAGACAACGTTGAAATGTGTAGGGGTCATAGCACTGCACTTAAACTCGATTAAGAGGGTCCTCTTAAAAAGTGCCGAAATTAAATGCACTTTTTCCCCAAATTTTGCTCATTTTGATACCATTTGGCATTTTAGTTGTAACTTTTTGCCAGTTACATGTTGAACAACAAGTAGAAGCTTAAATTAAAGAAAACTGTCTGGAGATAATGATAGGTTTTTAAATTTTTGAAAATGATGATTTTTTGACTGAGAAACAATCAATTGTTTGTAAAGTGCCGAAATTAAATTCACACATTTAATTTTGGCAATTTTTCATTTTTTTAAAAAACTGATTTAATTAAGTAAAAAAACTACTGTCGTACAGTGAAACTTTTGTGACGCAACGCAGTATCGTGAAAGCTTCAAAATGAGCTATCAAACATGAAATTAGGGCCATACAGTAAAAAGTTACATCGGAAAAACAAAAAAGTGCCGAAATTAAATGTCCAGTTGTACAATAAACCGTTCTAATCAACTCACACATGATCGAATTTAAATAATCGAATTTAATCATCATTTTATGCTAATTTTTTGCACAAAGCGATTTAGTAAAATAGTCTTACGAAAAACGAGTTTTTTGGTGTACGAAATATCGCTGTGCGAGACAAGTTTTATTGAGTGCACAGAAAATAGCTTGCGCGTGAAAAGTCACAAGTGCAACATTTCTTGTAAAATTTAGGTAAAAAAATTCCCTGTCTAGCCGAAAATTCTCTTGTTTTATATATTTTTGATATTAGCAATGATATTAAAATAACTCCAATATATGCAAAATACGTCTTGTGATTATGGAGGCAAATAAAACCTAGCTGACCTCGATGATTTGCAGTATTGAATCGACTATTTAACATTAAAATCATTTAAAACTTTCAGTAAAACGGTTTTATATTTAAGATTAAATACCATATTTTAACAATTATTTATCAAATTACACAATTTGGAACAAAAATACAATTTTGTAAAGCGTGAAAGTTGACTAATTTATGTATATTTTTTGAAAAGCAGGAATTAAAAAAAATTATGCGTTCCAATTCGTTTATTTAAAATTTTATAACCGCACAATTTTAATTGATCCGTTTACGTCTCTTATACAAACTTACTAGAGGTCAGACTGATATAATTCAACCATAGATATCTACTGTCAAACTCTCATCTTGTAAATAAAATCTACAAACGGCTTTTAATACTCAAGATATCTTTAAATTTTTAGAATAAGGATTCGTGATTAAAATAAGGAATCTTAATAAAATAAAGAGGCTTTAGAAAATCTTAATATAACATAATAAACAATAAATATCCTAATATTAAAACAATTAAATTAGCTCTGTAGATAAAATCTTGTATAATATTTCACTGTCAAAAATGTTTAGAAGCGCTTTAAAATTTGCATTCTTAGGGATCCTTACCCCGGTTTGCCCCGGCTCATTTGACAGCTAAATTGCCGGGGCCGGGGCCGGGGCCGGGGTAGAGAGAATTGCGTTTGCCGGGGCCGGGGCCGGGGTGGAAAAAAAGTGCCGGGGCAAGCCGGGGCCGGGGCCGGGGCCCCGGTCGATCCCTACCCGCACCACCGATGACTGGAATTATATTTTTTGAAATATAAATAATAATAAGAAAAAAAAGATGATAAACATGAATTACAAAATTTACCAGGTGCTCTGGTTATGGTTTTCGCGGTGCCGTGGGGCTAAATCGCAGTGGGCGCTCCCGCGCCACCGATGAATTCAATTATTTTTTTGGAATAAAAAAATTAGAAGAAGAAGATGATGAACATAAATTAAAAATTTTATCCAGATGCTCTGATTATAGTTGGTATGGTACCGTAGGGTTAAATTGACCGTTAGAATAATAATAATAAGAAGAAGAAGAACATGAATCTCAAAATTTATCCACGTTCTCTAATTATGGTTGGCGCGGGTCCACGGGGCTAAATCACCCCGTGGCGCTCCCGCGCCACCCATGAAGGCAAAAAATCATGCATTAATCAAAATCCATATCATGGGTCGTGCGGGAGCGCCACGGGGCGATTTAGCCCCGTCGCGCCGCACCAAACATAATAAGAAAACGTGGGTAAATTTTGAGATTCATGTCCATCTCCTTCTTTTTCTTCTTCTTCTTATTATTATTCTAACGCTCAATTCTTAAAATCGATATTCCTCCTTCGTTACTGATTGATCAAAAATAAACATGGACTCATTGGAAAAAGGAAAGAATTACGCAGCTTTCTTAGGAGCCACTGTTTTTCATTTAGGTCATTGTTATCAATTTATTGATCAAAATAATAAATTGAAAAAATAGACAAGTAAAAACTCCCAACCGCACAATAACAGCCTTTTGACAACAATAAGGATTGTACAGACCAGACAACGAACAGCCTGTCATAGAAACCGCACAAAAAAGCAGACCGGTTTTAATTGAGCATAAACCGAACCAGTTCCCAGCGCCATCTGCTTTAACCGCGCAGAAAACGGCGAAAACAACAGAGTATTTTTTTAATTCTTACATTACTGATGACAAAATTAATTCAAAGTTTGATTAAAAAAATAATAATGTGTCAGTGGCGCGGGAGCGCCACGCGCCGGTTTATCCCCACAGCACCCACAGCACATTATAATTAGAGAACGTTGGGAAAATTTTTAGTAATTTATGTTCATCTTTTTTTATTTATTATTATAATTCTAACGCTCATTATCTTAAAATCAATATTCTTAATCGTTCACGTGGTGATTTAACCCTGCGGTACCACACCAACTATAATCAGAGAATCTGGATAAAATTTGTAACTTATATTCATCATCTTCTTCTTCTAATTTTTTATTCCATAAAAATAATTGCAATCATCGGTGGCGCGGGAGTGCCCACTGCGATTTAGCCCCACGGCACCGCGACAACTATAACTAGAGCACCTGGTAAATTTTGTAATTTATGTTTATCATCTTTTTCTTCTTATTATTATTTATATTTCAAAAAATATAATTCCAATCATCGGTGGTGCGGGGGTGTCACGCTGCAATTTAACCCACGGAACCGTGACAACTATACTTAGAGAACGTGAGTAAATTTTGTAATTCATGTTCATCATCCTCTTCTTATTATTGTTTTTACTTTAAAAATTATAATTGCAATCATTGGCGCACGGCATCGCGCCAACTATATTTAGAGAACGTAGGTAAACTTTGTCTGGAGCGCCACTGCATCGCGCTAACTATAATTAAACAACGTAGGTAAATTTTTTAATTTAAATTCTTCTTCTTATTATTATTATTTTTTTATTTAAAAAAGTATATCTCGACAACGGAATGATTATAAACAATTATGTCATTGCGCAGCTAAAACTATAGTTTATTACGCTATTTTTTTAATTTAATTCAAAAAAAGTGGTAGACTAGCCTTGAAAAATGCTATAAGAATAGAGCAAGAAAAAGAGGCGATTTTTCCCTGGGCGCATGTTTCGACAGAAAAAATGTGGACTAGTCTGAGATGGACATTATGTGGACTATAGGAAATTCGCATTTGGTTTGGCCAGCTGCTCACTAAATAAAAATTTCTACCATATAATAATGATTTGTTTATATATTGATCTAATCATACAGCGCTGTTGCATTTTTTTTAGTTTGATGAAATGTCAATTGAAAAAATCATACTCACAGCAATTTTTGACAAGCGCGAATTTTTTCAAATTTATAGTTGTTTCTTACACACACAATTATAAACTTCTAATTGAAAAAGTGGCGATTTCGCGCTTGTCAAAGATTGCTGTGAGTATGATTTTTTCAATTGACATTTCATCAAACTAAAAAAATGCAACAGTGCTGTGTGATTAGATCAATGTATATATAATCAAATCATTATCATATGGTGGAAATTTTCACTTAGTAAGCAGCTGGCCAAACCAAATGCAGTTTTCCTATACTCCACATAATGTCCATCTCAGACTAGTCCACATCTTTTTTGTCTAAACATACGCCCAGGGAAAAATCGCCCCTTTTTCCTGCTCTATTTATAGAGCATTATTTAAGGCTAGTAATAATACCGATGCATATTATTTCATAACGCTAAAAAGGTAAAAACAAAAAAATATTTTGTTAAAGAAATAAAGGAATGACACAAGAGCCTTTTGGCTACTAAAAATGCCTATCAAACTTTAGAAAGATTTTAAAATCTTGATTTTTAATATTGTTCTTAAAACTCCGCAGAAAAATTGAAATTAACTATATCAGCTGGAAGATGGTTCCAATATTTAGTAACGCGGAAGCTGTATGAATAAAACATTTTTTTTCTATTGAGGAACTTTTAGTTTAAGATTTTGATCGTTTTTACCTGTGTAGCAGCCCCTTGAAAAAAAAATCATCAAATAATTTAAGGTCGGCTATTTTTTTAAAATGCGAAAACATACATTTAAATCAAACTTAATTCGTCTTTCTTCTAATGATTCTAAGTTATATAATTTTAGGCGTGTCAAATAACTGTCTTCGGGAGAAAGGCCACATCTAATGTGCAATTTTCTTGTATAATAAAGTTGAACATTTTCTAAAGTATCTATGTCTTTACAAAGATATGGTGACCAAACTTGGGGACAGAGCTCCATGATTGGCCATACATACGCCTTGTATGCAGTCAAAAGTGCGTTTCTTTTCGATGTTTGAAAGCTTCTAAAAATTATATTTGCCATTTTATATGCATTATTTGCAATTTTATTACAATGGCTTGAGAATTTTAGGTCATTTGATACTAGAACACCTAAATCTTGAGCTTTTATAATAACCTTTAATGGAATGTTGTTAAATTTTAGTCCTAATTTTGGGTTTTCATATCCAATATACATTACGGAACATTTTTGAAATGCGATTTCTAGTTGCCACTTTTGTCATCAATTAATAAGATTATCTATTGCTGTGTGTAATTCAGTATTGTTTTAGTTTTTTTTTGCCGAATTCGATAGAGCTTCACATCATCAGCAAATAGTTTGCAGGTAATTTATTATGACAAACAGAATTAAAGGCTTTTTTTAAAATCAATATAAACTATATCTATAATTTTATTAATTTCCAGAACTTTACTCCAATCAAACAGAGATTCCATTAGCTGAGAACACGTTGATCGACTTTTAAGAAATCCATGTTGATCAGAATTGATAAGTTTTAGTGATTTTAAGTAATTAAAGATGTGGTCATAGATCACCGTTTCCATTACTTTGCGCGCAATGCAAGTTAATGAGATCGGTCAATAATTAAATGGATCACTTGCACACCCCTTTTTAAATATAGGAATTACTAATGCAGTAAGACAGTCATAGGGTAAAAAATGGGTATGAAACGAAACTTTAAACACCGATACAAGTGGCTCAGCCTATTGAATATGCTAATTTTCTAAAAAGAATTGGAGGAATCCATGAGGCGTCCTGCTAGTTTTATTTTTTTGTTTCAACAAAGCCTTTAATATTGTTTCTTTCGAAAACTTTATGTTTTTTAAACCCGCTTCTTCATGTATTATTTTATCTAACGTAGCGATCCAATTATTATCTTGACTAAAATTCTGGGAAAAGAGTTTATTAAGTATTTCGGATTTTTTTTGTGTATCTACAATAAGTGAACCATTTTCTTTTTGTAAAAGGTGCAATAACATTTTTATTTTTTCAGATTTTTCTTAAATAATTAAATAAATTCATTTTGTCGTTTGATTCAAGTATTTTATGCTCTTTTTTAGTATTAATTTTAAAAACTTCTTTTTTATACTCGCGATTGAGTCGATTATATTCGCTCCTTTCTTCAGGTGACATACATGTATTGCACTTCCAAAGTTTTTTTTTTCTTTTTACTCTTTATTTGATAATATATTTAGAATACTTGGATTTTAGCGTTATTTTTCGTGCGTTTAGGCACATAAAGTTCGATGGCTGTTAAACGATGAGTTTTTACAGTATCCCAGTGCGTTTCCGCAGAATACCTTTGATCAAACAATTGTATAAAATTTATCTTGCTTAAATAATTTATCATTTATACCCAGTTGGCCTGCTTATAATCATAAAAAATTCATATTAGGTTTAGAATAACCGTAACCTTAAACTGAAAAATCAATACTGTAGTGATCACTGTTAAATAATGGTTCAGTTACCGTATAATTAAGAATATGCGTGTCGTTATTGCAAAACAAATCAAGGTAATTCGTGCCTCTGGTTGTTCTTTAACAAATTAAGTAAACTAATTTTGCATTTCAATATTTTTGTACAATTAATTTAAGTATTCCCCGCAATTATTAAATACTTTCAAAATTGTTCTTGCATATTAAAATCGCCAATCAATGACACAGGAAAGGAAACATTAGATAAGGATTGTAGTTGTTCGAAAAAAATTCAGAATAAGCAACACTTGATATTGGTGGTTTATAAAAACATACAAATCTTCATGGTATTTCTGCAAGTAAGTCTACAGCAACTAGCTCTAAGGTTTTATATTTATTATCAATCTGAATTTTACAAGCTTTAAAGTTTTTGTGCACAAAAATGGCAACGCCACCCCTTGTTTTAATTCGCGGTCATTTCTGAAAATTGTATATTTGTTACTTATATTTAACATGTTGTTGGTAATTTCAGGTTTGAGCCATGTTTCTGTTAAACATAAAACATCATAAGATTCTGTGTTTAACAAAAAATTTAAGTCATTTATACTTTCAAAATTACAAATACCTCGTACATTTGCAAGTTTACATTTAACAACCTTTAGATCTTTCTTAAGATCTTACCTTAAGATCTTTCTTAATCTTTAAGATCTTAAGCCTTTTCTACCTAGGACTTTAAAAGTTTTTCAGACCTACCTACTTCAACCCACTTAGCAGCATTTTTATCGTATTTAAATTTGGCAAAATCGAAGCTTCTTTTTTATTCAGATTCTCTTGAACAGAGATACTTGTTTTTGCACCGAGTTTTTTAAGCGTTCATTTTTAACAAAGGTTTCATATCTCATTGTTCTGAACGTTTTTGGGGCATCTCTTTGTTCTTTCCGCATGGAACTACGCAGTTCTAGTTTGGTTGTTTTCAGATATTTGTTTTCAGGATCGTTGTAGATGCTTTCCCATTCATTCAACAGACTTTTAGCTTTGATCGCTCCTTGACCGTCTCCGTTTATCATCGTGATTTTAACAAGGCGTGGAGCACGGAAATTGGTACGGATTTTTCCTAAGCGCTCGTCCAAAATGACATCTTTCCAATAATGCTGAAGATTCAGATTTTCAAATTCAGCTTTAAGTTTGTTGAAAAGTTCATTTACAGATTCACTGTTGGTTTTGAGCAGATTTCTGAGGACAAGTTGCGTTTTCATTTCTTTTCACATATTACTTCTTTTAAAGTGTGGTAAACAGGCGCAGAAGAAGGAGCCAAGTTTTTTTAACCACATCGGCATACGATTTGATGGTACCAGATACTTCCGATAGGCTCGCGGATATATTCTTAACCGTACATTGTAAGGTTTCCATGTTTTGTTGTAGGTGCTCAACAGCCACTAAAGTATGGGCGATATCCGATTTTAGCTCGTTTTGTAGATCTGCAACAAAATCATTGTTGCATTTGGAAGGATGGCTAATACGTCAATGGGAAACTCTACCGGCAGGTTTGCAGCAAGCTTCCATGTCACAAAAAAAAAACGGACTTAGAACTGGGGCCCGGGTAATCCAATTAGCGCTTTGGTGGTAGCACTAGGCTTAAAATTCAAAAGCCCAATACATTTGAAATGAAAAGCTGCATTGCAGTTATATCATTCCATGTATTGAGCGAAGATCTCGCCCGCTTGACCTTTGCAAGCTGCGCAAAGTACATCACCCAAAGCTTCATCTGATATTTCACTTGTGCTCATATTAATTAATAACCAAAACAAGAGTAGATGAATGACGTAAATAATGTCTTTGAAAGATTTTTGTTCATAACCGGTATTTGAGAAAAATGTCTGGCAGGTTCACTGTTATGAAATGCACCAAGGCGAACCGCAGAAACCGCAGAAGTTTGTTTTCAGATTTCAGCGTTTTTGATTTTTAATATTTCGAGTTTATATATTTCGAAAAAGTTATTTATTAAGAGTTAATTTATTATTAAGAGTTTTAATATTTCAAAAAATTGGAGTTTTTTTTAGAAAAGAGTGTATAGAAAAGTATGCATAAAAAATTTGAAACTTATCAATACGCGAAATATAATAACAATGTTATTATAAAAGTGACTTAAAGGCTTAAAAATCAAGCTCTAGTTTTAGCCGATAGACTTTTTTTAATTTAAGTAGAGAATTTGCTGAAATATGTTCCTTAGACAGATTATTTCAATCCAAAAAAAATCAATTAAAAAACATTTTACAAGCATTGATTCTGAGTTTTATTGCTAAGGTTTTTTATTTAAATATCAAAAGTGTAGCCAGTATACAGCTTTTATAGCCAACATTCATTAGCTAACATTTTAGTTTTGCATGTCTAACATTATCAAAAAAGTCTTATGATAGAACTTCGTGGGACAGAATTACTAACATCAAAAAAGGAAGATTCCTGTTCATTTAGTAATATAACCTGAAATCCTCGTCCAATTAAAAAACCTTTAATCCACTGAAGAAACCTTATAGTTACACCAAATTTTTTGAGTTTGTATAACAGTTTTTGATGAGAAACGGTATACAAAATTTTGGAAAAATCCAGGTGCACTATATCTATGCTATTTTTGTTTTTTAAAGCTATGGAACAATTTTTAAATGTAAAAATAACTGAGAAATCGTGGAACCTTCACCGTTAAAGCCAAATTGGCGTCTGGACTGACCAAATTTTTTTGAAAAGACTGAGTGTTCATTGTTTACCATACCTTTCATGAATTTACATGAAATAAAAATTTATTGAGATTGAACGATAGTTTGGTTTATCAGATTTAAATTTTTTGTAAAGAAGTATGACTAAAACTATTTTTAAATAAAACGGCAAAATACTAGCATCAAAAGAAAGTTTAAACAGATCCTGGAAGTGTAAAGTTTAAAGTATGCAATATTTTTAGTACCAGGTTATCTCCCAGGTCCGACTGCCACAGTCTGTCAGTTTAGACCGTTTGGAATTAACTGTAAACGCATCACTCGGTTGGGGCCGAGACCCGATACAACCACAGCACCGCCGGTAGCTCGGGACGCCATCATTTGTTGCGATGATCCAAACTTATTTTACGAAGATCCCAACTGTGTTGACTGTTCAGCAGGTAATAACATGATCATAGGTAGGCAGGAAGGGGAAGAAAGGTCGAGGGTTATACCGTCTCCCCTCCCCTAAAAAAATCACAGTTTACTGCATACACCCCTCCCCCCTTCTCTAAAATTGGAGAGTAACTCGGAAATCCACTTAAAACTTGGGGGGTCCCAGTACTAAAAACGCTAAAAATTAGGTATTTGAAGTATAATACAAAAAATTCAGAAACAGCTCTTTTGGTGGGCTGCCCACCTATGAACAGGACTCAGAATAAGTGTTGTCTAACAAAAAATTTCCATGATTT
The DNA here is from genome assembly GCA_030248175.1 of Microlaimidae sp. YZB2_3. Classification (NCBI taxonomy): domain Eukaryota; kingdom Metazoa; phylum Nematoda; class Chromadorea; order Desmodorida; family Microlaimidae; species Microlaimidae sp. YZB2_3. The sequence goes on from JASAMX010028820.1 coordinate 24,389, forward strand.
CAAAAAAAACTTTACGGTGTATAAAATAAGAAATGTAAGTCAAAAATAACTAATATTTTTTTGCTATTCTTCAAATTTTTTATCATTGCAATTAAGGCAATATTTCTAGGACGTTCCTATGATAGCAGAGAATGTTAATATATTTTTTTTGGATAAAATAGAGATAAAAATATAATACAAAGGATATACTAATAACACTTTGCTTAAAACGCACTATGAACGGATAGAAGTAATATTTATGAATTTTAAATTCTCAACGTGATAATTTAAAAAATATAAAAAAATTAGCTACTGGCATCTTGGGTAACCGAAATACGGACCTGTTTGTATTCCAAAATTTTTACGAGGTTGTTTTTTTTAAATTTTTTTCTTTTTATTCCTGTTTATATTCATATAAAAGCCCTGACTGAGCTAATTCCAAAAATATAACATATAATACCCCAACTTTTAAAGTTTTATGGTTACGTGGTTAAAAAGTACTTAAGTCAATTAATTATCATTAACTATATTATGCAAATAACTGAAAATCGATTTTACATGTTTTTATGCTCAAAAATTCACTGCAATAGATTTGTGGAGTGCAAAATCACAAAAAGAGATTTTTAGAAATAAAATATTAATAACAATATGGGTTAAATATTATAAGACAAGTATGTAATTTAAATGTTTATATATAACGTGGAAGGAAGCACGTTTTCCTCATTTTCTAGAGTTTCGAAATTGGGAGTAGAATCATCACCGCCTGGTGCTGTGGTGTCACTGTTATTAGCAGTGGGGTATTTAAGTTTTAAGTTATTTAGTAAACAGGGCCAAAAGTTTTTGTTGGTTAAATATTATATCCTCGTTTTGAGCAATAATTTGTGAATTCTGTGAAATAGTCTTTTGAATCCCATTAATCAGGGTTGAAAAGTCCGAATAGGTGAAATCTAGATTTAGTGTTTCACTCGATAGTTTTAGCAATGATGTTCCTTGGAGGTCAGAACTCCGGAGCATCTTTAGAGTTCCGGCCGATTTTCGTCCTATGTTATATAATAATTAAAAAAATAACGTCCTAGATTATATTGTCGATAATTATTTGCAAACTAAATTTCTTTTAAATTAAAAACTTTAAAAACAATTCCAAAAAAGAGACAAGGATAATTTAACTAACAATAATTTCACAATAATTCACAACAATAATTTCACAGAAAAAAAGATGTAGTGTTTTATTGTAAAATTTTATAATATAAACGCTTGCCAAATCGTTGATTTAACTAATATATAAAAAAATATTTAATCAGACGGTAAGTGAAAATTTATTTTACTTTTGTTCTAGCAAACTTTGAGGTTTGGTAATAATATTTTGTAAATGTAATTGCTTTAAAAAATTACTAATAAAACTTTTTTTCATTGTTAACCTAATTTACTTGACCTTAAAAACAGCTTTTTATTAAGAAACAAATGCATCAAGAAAATATTTTATTTTTTAAAACTTTTATAATTTTCAAATATTTGTGTTAAATATTTCCTGTTTGATGATTTCTTACGCTTTACAAGCAATGTTTCAAATTCTTCATGTAGCAAGAGCTTTATAACGCATATGCCCGCCTGGGCGCGCATATGGGCTTAAACAGAGGGAGGAGGCGGCGGGCTATAGCCAAAATGCATAGCTCTTATTTGGGACTGCTTCCCTTCATGCCAATATTTATAACGCTTATTCCCAAAAAAGCGGGCATAATGGCTATTGCCTGCGCCTGAAAAATGACCTTTATTTCTGCCCAGAAATGTATATAGTTTTTTTAAACAAATCCATACGAAGGTACTTGCTTTGTATTCATGTTTCACTAATGATCACCTATCAGGAGACGTCTGAATTTTTGATGCAAAACACCAAGGACGGTTAGGTTAAGCATATAATTGGATTGTTTTAAATTTCCAACTATGCTTTTGGTTAGAGTCCGCCCTTTTACCAAGCAAGGGCCAACGTCTAATCCACACCACGCCTGTAAATAGTTTAAAATTTGAAACAACTAACAACTAATGGACAACCTACGATCTGTGGTTTAAAACGTATATTTTAGATATAACTAGCTTTGGGTTTTTGGCCGTTTCATTGATTTAGAATTTAATTGGGTATTTGTTTGTTTTAATGTTTTTTTTTTTGTACATTAGATGATGACCACAACTTTAAAAATTACAGATCACCTAATGAACCTCCACCACAAGGTATTTTGAAACCATCTCTACTTAACAGTAAGATAAACGCATTTAAAGTATGCCGTCAATGCGAAAAAATGAAACTGATTTAATTAAATTATCGTTCTAGCTTATAATTAATTTTATTTTTAGTTTTGTCAGCCTTAAAAAATTTAGTGAAATACTAAAAAGTGAATATACTAAAAATTTAGGAAAAAATGTTTTTAGTGTTTTTATGGATAAATAAATTTTCACATAAAAACTCTTTAAATATATTTTATATTATATATCTCACAATTTTTTAGAACCAATTGGACCAGCACTTAGCGGCGTAGCGACCAACATCAAGCGACTAAGCAAGAGACCCTAATTTTCAGACAGATAAAGAACGCCTCCTTCAAGTGGTTAACCTTTAAAGTGCCTCCACTCAATACTATACTAAACGAAAATTGCTGCCCATTGATATGTTTTACTATGTTAACGTGCTTTAATTATATCAATTTTTCCTAACAAAATTTTTGTTTTTTTTTTTTGATGAAACACGGGAATTGTGATAATAGTACTTTTGTAATAAATGGTGTCAAATTAACATAAACAGAGCCTAAATTTGACCTTTAAATTAATTTCAGATTTGTATAGATTAATATTTTAGTTGTAAAAATATTCAAAATTTAAAGTCTAATCTCAAAACATTCATTTCAAGTTTTTTTAGCTTAAAAATGTAGTATTGTGATTGAAATAATAGTAAAGTGAATTATAAAAAGCACAATCCCACCTTGAAACCTGTTATATTTGAAACTGTAAAATGTACTGGTGGTTTGCTATTTCTCACTTTTTCACCTGCCTTTATTTGGCGCTGGCACCGCCATTTAACACTGGATTACTACTATGTACTCTTTTCACATAAAAAACCTTTATTAAAAAGTCAGTCTATTAACACATTTACTTGTGAAATTAAATTTTTTAGGCATATATTGCTGAAGACCGTTGTGTAAAATAAAATATTAACATCATTCTGATTGTGTATAGATTAGAATAGAAATAAGTCTAAAAACTAAATGCCAGAAAAGACTGAAACAAGTCTCTTTAAAACCTGTAAATTAATAACAGATTTTGTGAAATTTTCAGAAAAACAAAACCGAATAAAAACCATACGTGTAAAAGCTTTAGTTTGCGTTTTTTTAACCATTAATAAAACTTAATTCACATAAATTTCTCTCAAAGTGGATTAACTTTTACATGAGTTAACCAGCTGTAAATACCACAGTATTAGTTAAGTCACACGTCGTCAAAACGATACAAAAAAAGTATAACGCAAGCGTTACAGTAACCATGAAAAATTTCTGTCAAAATAAGTTATCGCATTGCGCATTAAATTTTGTAATTTAACATTATTTTCGTATAAAGCAAAACATACCGCCATATTAACGGCTTTTTAAAATCAAATATCAAGTTCTAAGTCCGAAAAACATTGAAAAAATCAGATTTAATATAAGGCGACTTTTAATTTAACAAATACATTGACAACTAATGTGTTTTATTTAATAAATAGAAACATTAAAGAAAAAGTCGCCTCATATTAAATCTGAATTTTTCAATATTTTTCAGACTTAGAACTTGATATTTGATTTTAAAAAGCCGTTAATATGGCGGTATGTTTTGCTTTATACGAAAATAATGTTAAATTACAAAATTTAATGCGCAATGCGATAACTTATTTTGACAGAAATTTTTCATGGTTACTGTGACGCTTGCGTTATACTTTTTTTTGTATCGTTTTGACGACGTGTGACTTAACTAATACTGTGGTATTTACAGCTGGTTAACTCATGTAAAAGTTAATCCACTTTGAGAGAAATTTATGTGAATTAAATTTTATTAATGGTTAAAAAACGCAAACTAAAGCTTTTACACGTAATGTTTTTATTCGGTTTTTTTTCTGAAAATTTCACAAAATCTGTTATTAATTTACAGGTTTTATAGAGACTTGTTTCAGTCTTTTCTGGCATTTAGTTTTTAGACTTATGTAGCTTTATACTATTCCATTAAATAGAAGGCTTTTTTTCAAAACTTTGTTTCGTTTTTTGCTAGAATTTCCGCCTTTTAATGCATTGAATTCAATGTCATTTATTAAAGATATAAAACATTAAAAAATTTACTCATTTTAAAAGAAACGTCATGGTCTCCTCATGATATGAATACAATTATTTTCATATCCAAAACTTCAATGTAATTTTAAGCAGTATACTATACAAAAATTAAGTCTGGGTAACTCCGTAAAATTGTATGGAACCTGAAAGAACCATATAAAATAGTGTGTTTTTCTTCTGTTTAAATTTTTTTAGTTAGACCTGATTTAACCACTTTTTTGGAAATTAGCTTTATTTGGACTTTTGTTTTGTGCTTGATTTTTCTGGATTGATGGTTTATTTTTAAACAACAAAACCACACCATTGTAAATGGTTTTTCCAGGTTCCATACAATTTTACGAGGTTACCCAGACCAGTCTTTTCTCGCATTAAATTTTTGGAGTGATTGTAGCTTCATAGTATTCCATATAAAAAAGACTTTTTTTCTGTTTCGATTTTGATAAATTTCCGTCTATTGAAACATTGTATCCCGCAGCGCTCACACGTCACCCAAGATTTATTTCATTTTATTTTTTTAAATATTTTTATTGTTGCCATATGGCTGCTAATTAGTGGTAAGGATATTTTTTCGCTCTTCCCGTTGAAAATTAATAATTTTTATAAAAAGGTAAGGAATTATAATTTAAACCAAAAAAATAACCACAAGAGAATGTGTATTACTGAATGAAGTTACTTAATATGTAATTCATGGAGCGAAAGAAAATGTAAGGAAAAAAAAGTGTCAGCACAAGTACCCAGTACCTAATGCGTAACAATAAAAATATTTAGAAAAAAAAGTGGTCATTTTTCACATGAACAGAGGTTTAACTACGGGCAATAGAGCATATTCGAGAATAAAATTCAGGTGAGGGGGCAATTTAGCATCTACGTGCAAAAAATCAGCTCCAAATATTTAATGCGAGAAAAGACTAGTCTGGGTAACCTCGTAAAATTGTATGGAACCTGGAAAAACCATTTACAATGGTGTGGTTTTGTTGTTTAAAAATAAACCATCAATCCAGAAAAATCAAGCACAAAACAAAAGTCCAAATAAAGCTAATTTCCAAGAAAGTGTTTAAATCAGGCCTAACTAAAAAAATTTAAACAGAAGAAAAACACGCTATTTTATATGGTTCTTTCAGGTTCCATACAATTTTACGAAGTTACCCAGACTTAATTTTTGTATAGTATACTGCTTAAAATTACATTGAAGTTTTGGATTAATAGCAATGAAAAGTAGGATTGTATTCATATCATGAGGAGACCATGACGTTTCTTTTTAATTTAATGAGTAAATTTTTTAGATGTTTTATATCTTTAATAAATGACATTGAATTCAATTCATTAAAAGGCGGAAAATGATTCTAGCAAAAAACGAAAACAAAGTTTTAAAAAAAAAGCCTTATTAAATGGAATAGTATAAAGCTACATAAGTCTAAAAACTAAATGCCAGAGAAGACTGAAACAAGTCTCTTTAAAACCTGTAAATTAATAATAGATTTTGTGAAATTTTCAGAAAAAACAAAACCGAATAAAAACAAAACGTGTAAAAGCTTTAGTTTGCGTTTTTTAACCATTAATAAAATTTAATTCACATAAATTTCTTTCAAAGTGGATTAACTTTTACATGAGTTAACCAGCCACACGTCGTCAAAACGATACAAAAAAAGTATAACGCAAGCGTCACAGTAACCATGAAAAATTTCTGTCAAAATAAGTTATCGTATTGCGCATTAAATTTTGTAATTTAACATTATTTTCGTATAAAGCAAAACATACCGCCATATTAACGGCTTTTTAAAATCAAATATCAAGTTCTAAGTACGTAAAACATTGTAAAATTCAGATTTAATATTTGGGGACTTTTTGTTTTATGTTTCTGTTTATTACATAAAACACATTAGTTGTAATGTATTTGTTAAATTAAAAGTCGCCTTATATTAAATCTGAATTTTTCAATGTTTTTCGGACTTAGAACTTGATATTTGATTTTAAAAAGCCGTTAATATGGCGGTATGTTTTGCTTTATACGAAAATAATGATAAATTACAAAATTTAATGCGCAATGCGATAACTTATTTTGACAGAAATTTTTCATGGTTACTGTAACGCTTGCGTTATACTTTTTTGTATCGTTTTGACGACGTGTGACTTAACTAATACTGTGGTATTTACAGCTGGTTAACTCATGTAAAAGTTAATCCACTTTGAGAGAAATTTATGTGAATTAAGTTTTATTAATGGTTAAAAAAACGCAAACTAAAGCTTTTACACGTATGGTTTTTATTCGGTTTTGTTTTTCTGAAAATTTCACAAAATCTGTTATTAATTTACAGGTTTTAAAGAGACTTGTTTCAGTCTTTTCTGGCATTTAGTTTTTAGACTTATTTCTATTCTAATCTATACACAATCAGAATGGTGCTATCTTTTATTTTACACAACGGTCTTTAGCAATATATGCCTAAAAAATTTAATTTCACAAGTAAATGTGTTAATAGAGTGGCTTTTTAATAAAGGGTTTTAGTGTGAAAAGAGTACATAGTAGTAATCCAGTGGGACATGGCGGTGCCAGCGCCAACTCAAGGCAGGTGAAAAAGTGAGAAATAGCAAACCACCAGTACATTTTACAGTTTCAAATATAACAGGTTTCAAGGTGGGATTGTGTCTTTTTTATAATTCACTTTACTATTATTTCAATCACAATACTACATTTTTAAGCTAAAAAAACTTGAAATGAATGTTTTGAGATTAGACTTTAAATTTTGAATATTTTTACATTTACTAAAATATTAATCTATACAAATCTGAAATTAATTTAAAGGTCAAATTTAGGCTCTGTTTATGTTAATTTGACACCATTTATTACAAAAGTACTATTATCACAATTCCCGTGTTTCATCAAAAAAAAAAACAAAAATTTTGTTAGGAAAAATTGATATAATTAAAGCACGTTAACATAGTAAAACATATCAATGGGCAGCAATTTTCGTTTAGTATAGTATTGAGTGGAGGCACTTTAAAGGTTAACCACTTGAAGGAGGCGTTCTTTATCTGTCTGAAAATTAGGGTCTCTTGCTTAGTCGCTTGATGTTGGTCGCTACGCCGCTAAGTGCTGGTCCAATTGGTTCTAAAAATTGTGAGATATATAATATAAAATATATTTAAAGAGTTTTTATGTGAAAATTTATTTATCCATAAAAACACTAAAAACATTTTTTCCTAAATTTTTAGTATATTCACTTTTTAGTATTTCACTAAATTTTTTAAGGCTGACAAAACTAAAAATAAAATTAATTATAAGCTAGAACGATAATTTAATTAAATCAGTTTCATTTTTTCGCATTGACGGCATACTTTAAATGCGTTTATCTTACTGTTAAGTAGAGATGGTTTCAAAATACCTTGTGGTGGAGGTTCATTAGGTGATCTGTAATTTTTAAAGTTGTGGTCATCATCTAATGTACAAAAAAAAACATTAAAACAAACAAATACCCAATTAAATTCTAAATCAATGAAACGGCCAAAAACCCAAAGCTAGTTATATCTAAAATATACGTTTTAAACCACAGATCGTAGGTTGTCCATTAGTTGTTAGTTGTTTCAAATTTTAAACTATTTACAGGCGTGGTGTGGATTAGACGTTGGCCCTTGCTTGGTAAAAGGGCGGACTTTAACCAAAAGCATAGTTGGAAATTTAAAACAATCCAATTATATGCTTAACCTAACCGTCCTTGGTGTTTTGCATCAAAAATTCAGACGTCTCCTGATAGGTGATCATTAGTGAAACATGAAAACAAAGCAAGTACCTTCGTATGGATTTGTTTAAAAAAACTATATACATTTCTGGGCACAAATAAAGGTCATTTTTCAGGCGCAGGCAATAGCCATTATGCCCGCTTTTTTGGGAATAAGCGTTATAAATATCGGCATGAAGGGAAGCAGTCCCAAATAAGAGCTATGCATTTTGGCTATAGCCCGCCGCCTCCTCCCTCTGTTTAAGCCCATATGCGCGCCCAGGCGGGCATATGCGTTATAAAGCTCTTGCTACATGAAGAATTTGAAACATTGCTTGTAAAGCGTAAGAAATCATCAAACAGGAAATATTTAACACAAATATTTGAAAATTATAAAAGTTTTAAAAAATAAAAATATTTTCTTGATGCATTTGTTTCTTAATAAAAAGCTGTTTTTAAGGTCAAGTAAATTAGGTTAACAATGAAAAAAAGTTTTATCAGTAATTTTTTAAGGCATTTACAATATTTTATAAAATATTATTACCAAACCTCAAAGTTTGCTAGAACAAAAGTAAAATAAATTTTCACTTACCGTCTGATTAAATATTTTTTTATATATTAGTTAAATCAACGATTTGGCAAGCGTTAAGTTTTTAAAATTTTACAATAAAACACTACATATTTTTTTCTGTGAAATTATTGTTGTGAATTATTGTGAAATTATTGTTAGTTAAATTATCCTTGTCTCTTTTTTGGAATTGTTTTCAAAGTTTTTAATTTTAAAAAAAATTTATTTGCAAACGATTTTCCACCAAATAATTTATGACGTTATTTTTTCATTATTATATAACATAGAACGAAAATCGGCCAGAACTCTAAAGATGCTCCGGAGCTTTGACCTCCAAGGAACATCATTATTAAAACTATCGAGTGTAACACAAAATCTAGATTTTACCTTCCGATTTTTCAACCCTGATTAATGGGATTCAAAAGGCTATTTCACAGAATTCACAAATTATTGCTCAAAACGAGGAAATAATAACTAACCAACAAAAACTTTTGGCCCTGTTTACTAAATAACTTAAAACTTAAATACCCCACTGCTAATAACAGTGACACCACAGCACCAGGCGGTGATGATTCTACTCCCAATTTCGAAACTCTAGAAAATGAGGAAAACGTGCTTCCTTCCACGTTATATATAAACATTTAAATTACATACTTGTCTTATAATATTTAACCCATATTGTTATTAATATTTTATTTCTAAAAGTCTCTTTTTGTGGATTTGGACTCTACAAATCTATTGCCATATTAACTTTTGAGCATAAAAACATGTAAAATCGATTTTCAGTTATTTGCATAATATAGTTAATGATAATTAATTGACTTAAGTACTTTTTAACCACGTAACCATAAAACTTTAAAAGTTGGGGTATTATATGTTATATTTTTGGAATTAGCTCAGTCAGGGCTTTATATGAATATAAACAGGAAAAGAAAAAATTTAAAAAAAACAACCTCTAAAAATTTTGGAATACAAACAGGTCCGTATTTTCGTTACTCAAGATGCCAGTAGCTAATTTTATATTTTTTAAATTATCACGTCAGTAATTTAAAATTCATAAATATTACTTCTATCCGTTCATAGTGCGTTTTAAGCAAAGTGTTATTAAGAATATCCTTTGTATTATATCTTCATATCTCTATTTTATCCAAAAAGTATATTCACATTCTCTGCTATCATAGGAACGTCCTAGAAATATTGCCTTAATTGCAATGATAAAAAATTTGAAGAATAGCAAAAAAATATTAGTTATTTTTGACTTACATTTCTTATTTTATACACCGTAAAGTTTTTTTTGAAATCATGGAAATTTTTTGTTAGACAACACTTATTCTGAGTCCTGTTCATAGGTGGGCAGCCCACCAAAAGAGCTGTTTCTGAATTTTTTGTATTATACTTCAAATACCTATTTTTTAGCGTTTTCATTACTGGGACCCCCCCAAGTTTTAAGTGGATTTCCGTTAGCTCTCAATTTTAGAGAAGGGGGAGGGGGTGTATGCAGTAAACTGTGATTTTTTTAGGGGAGGGGAGACGGTATAACCCTCGACCTTTCTTTCCCCTTCCTCCTCTGATCATGTTATTACCTGCTGAACAGTCAACACAGTTGGGATCTTCGTAAAATAAGTTTGGATCATCGCAACAAATGATGGCGTCCCGAGCTACCGGCGGTGTTGTGGTTGTATCGGGTCTCGGCCCAAACCGAGTGATGCGTTTACAGTTAATTCCAAACGGTCTAAACTGACAGACTGTGGCAGTCGGACCTGGGAGATAACCTGGTACTAAAAATATTGCATACTTTAAACTTTACACTTCCAGGATCTGTTTAAACTTTTTTTTGATGCTAGTATTTTGCCGTTTTATTTAAAAATAGTTTTAGTCATACTTCCTTACAAAAAAATTTAAATCTGATACACCAAACCATCGTTCAATCTGAATAAATTTTTATTTCATGTAAATTCATGAAAGGTATGGTAAATAATGAACTCTCAGTCTTTTCAAAAAAATTTGGTCAGTCCAGACGCCAATTTGGCTTTAACGCTGAAGGTTCCACGATTTCTCAGTTATTTTTACATTTAAAAATTGTTCCATAGCTTTAAAAAACAAAAATAGCATAGATACGGCACCGGATTTTTCGAAATTTTGTATACCGTTTCTCATCAAAAACTGTTATACAAACTCAAAAAATTTGGTGTAACTAGAAGGTTTCTTCAGTGGATTAAAGGTTTTTTAATTGGACGAGGATTTCAGGTTATATTACTTAATGAACAGGAATCTTCTTTTTTTGATGTTAGTAATTCTGTCCCACGAAGTTCTATCATAAGACTTTTTTGATAATGTTAGACATGCAAAACTAAAATGTTAGCTAATGAATGTTTGCTATAAAAGCTGTATACTGGCTACACTTTGATATTTAAATAAAAAACCTTAGCAATAAAACTCAGAATCAATGCTTGTAAAATGTTTTTTAATTGATTTTTTTTGGATTGCAATAATCTGTCTAAGGAACATATTTCAGCAAATTCTCTACTTAAATTAAAAAAAGTCTATCGGCTAAAACTAGAGCTTGATTTTTAAGCCTTTAAGTCACTTTTATAATAACATTGTTATTATATTTCGCGTATTGATAAGTTTCAAATTTTTTATGCATACTTTTCTATACACTCTTTTTAAAAAATTCCAATTTTTTGAAATATTAAAACTCTTAATAATAAATTAACTCTTAATAAATAACTTTTTCGAAATATATAAACTTGAAATATTAAAAATCAAAAACGCTGAAATCTGAAAACAAACTTCTGCGGTTCGCCTTGGTGCATTTCATAACAGTGAACCTGCCAGAACATTTTGAAATACCGGTTATGAACAAAATTCTTTTAAAAGACATTATTTTCGTCATTCATCTACTCTTGTTTTGGTTATTAATTAATATGAGCACAAGTGAAATATCAGATGAAGCTTTGGGTGATGTACTTTGCGCAGCTTGCAAAGGTCAAGCGGGCGAGATCTTCGCTCAATACATGGAATGATATAACTGCAATGCAGCTTTTCATCAAATGTCTGGGCTTTTGAATTTTAAGCCTAGTGCTACCACCAAAGCGCTAATTGGATTACCCGGGCCACAGTTCTAAGTCCGTTTTTTTTTGTGACATGGAAGCTTGCTGAACCTGCGGTAACAAATATATCCTCGAGCTTATCTGAAGTATCTGGTACCACCAAATCGTATGCTGATGTGGTTAAAAAAAGCTTGGCTCCTTCTTCTGCACATGTTTACCACACTTTAAAAGAAATACTATTCAAAAAGGAAATGAAAACGCAACTTGTTCTCAAAAATCTGCCCGAAACCAACAACGAATCTGTAAATGAACTTTTCAACTTAAAACTCAATTTGAATATCTAAATCTGCAGCATTATTGGAAAGAGGTCTCTTCGGCGGAACGTTTGGGAAAAATACGTACCAATTTCCATATTCCACGCCTTGTGAAAATTACGATGATAAACGGAGATGGTAAAGGAGTGATCAAAGCTAAAAGTCTGTTGAATGAATGGGATAGCATCTACAACGATCCTGATAACAAATACCTGAAAGAAAACAAACTAGAACTGCGTAGTTCCATGCCGAAAGAACAAAGAGATGCCCGAAAAACATTTAGAACAATGAGATATGAAGCTTTCGTTAAAAATGAACGCTTAAAGAAACTCAGCACAAAAACAAGTTTCTCTGTTCAAAAGAATCCGAACAAAAAAGGAAGTTTCTCTTTTGCTAAATTTGAATACAATAAAAATGATGCTAAGTGGTTTGAAGTAGGTAGGTCAGAAAAACTTTTAAACTCCTAGGTAGGAATGGCACAGAATATTAATGAATCTTTTTCCCCTAAAGTTAAAAAGAATATTAATGATCTTAAGGTTGTTAAATGTAAACTTGCAAATGTGCGAAGTATTTGTAATTTTGAAAGTAGGAATGAGTTAAATTTTTTGTTAAACACATAATCTTATGATGTTTTATTTTTAACAGAAACTTGGCTTAAACCTGAAATTACCAACAACATGTTAAATATGAATAACAAATATAGAATTTTCAGATATTACCGTGAATTAAACAGGGGGGTGGCGTTGCAATTTTTGTGCACAAAAAGTTTAAAGCTCGTGAAATTGAGATTGATAGTAAATATAAAACCTTAGAGCTTGTTGCTGTTGACTTACTTGGAGAAATTCCATCAAGATTTGTATGTTTTTATAGACCACCAAATTCTTACTTATTCTGAACTATTTTTTGAACTACTACAAACCTTATCTAATGTTTCCTTTCCTGTTGCATTGGTTGGTGATTTCAATATGCAAGAAAAATTTTGGAAAGTATCTAATAATTGCGGGGGATACTTAAATGAATTATACAAAAACATTGTAATGCAAAATTCGTTTACTCAATTTGTTAAAGAACCAACCAGAGGCACGAATTACCTTGATTTGTTATTTTGCAATAACGACACGCATATTCTTAATAATACGGTAACTGAACCATTATTTAACAGTGATCACTGCAGTATTGATTTTTCAGTTCAAGGTTACGGTTATTCTAAACCTAATATGAATTTTTTTATGATTATAAGCAGGCCAACTGGGTGGAAATGAATAATTATTTAAGCCAGATAGATTTTATACGTTTGTTTGATCAAAGTTCTTCTGCGGAAACACACTGGGATATTGTAAAAACTCATCTTTTAACAGCCATCGAACTTTATGTGCCTAAACGCACAGAAAAACAAACGCTAAAACCCAAGTATTCTAAATATATTATCAAAATAAAGAGTAAAAAGAAAAAACTTTGGAAGTGCAATATGTCACCTGAACAAAGGATCGAATATAATCGACTCAATCGCGAGTATAAAAAAGAAATTTCTAAAATTAATACTAAAAAAGAGCATAAAATACTTGAATCTAACGAAAAAATGAAATTATTTAATTATTTAAAAAAATTCATAAAAATAAAAATGATATTGCACCTTTACAAAAAGAAAATGGTTCACTTACTGTAGATACACAAGAAAAATCCGAAATACTTAATAAATGCTTTTCCCAAAATTTTAGTCAGGATAATAATTTGATTACTACATTTGATAAAATAGTACCTGAGGAAGCGGGTTTAAAAAACATAAAATTTTTGAAAGAAACAGTGTTAAAGGCTTTGTTGAAGCAAAAAACTAAAACTAGCGAAACGTCTGATGGAGTTCCTCCAATTCTTTTCAGAAAATTAGCATATTCAATAGCTGAGCCACTTGTATCAGTGTTTGAAGTTTCATTTTGTACCCACTGGCTCACAGCATTAGTAATTCCTATAATTAAAAAGGGGTGTGCAAGTGATCCATTTAATTATCGACCGATCTCATTAACTTGCATTGCGTGGAAAGTAATGGAAACGATGATATATGACCAGATCTTTAATTACTTAAAATTACTTAAATTTATCAGTCCCGATCAACGCGGATTTCTTAAAAGTCGATCAACGTGTTCTCAGCTAATGGAATCTCTGCTTGATTGGAGTAAAGCTCTAAAAATTAATAAAATTATAGATGTAGTTTATGTTATTTTAATATATTTACTAGCCTTGAAAAATGCTCTAAGAATAGAGCAGGAAAAAGGGGCGATTTTTCCCCGGGCGTATGTTTAGACAGAAAAGATGTGGACTAGTCTGAGATGGACATTATGTGGACTATAGGAAATTTGCATTTGGTTTGGGCAGCTGCTCACTAAATAAAAATTTCTACCATATGATAATGATTTGTTTATACATTGATCTAATCACACAGCACTGTTGCATTTTTTTTAGTTTGATGAAATGTCAATTGAAAAAATCATACTCACAGCAATCTTTGACAAGCGCGAAATCGCCACTTTTTCAATTAGAAGGTTATATTTGTATGTGTAAGAAACAACTATAAATTTGAAAAAGTGGCGATTTCGCGCTTGTCAAAGATTGCTGTGAGTATGATTTTTTCAATTGACATTTCATCAAACTAAAAAAATGCAACAGTGCTGTGTGATTAGATCAATGTATAAACAAATCATTATCATATGGTAGAAATTTTTATTTAGTGAGCAGCTGCCCAAACCAAATGCAAATTTCCTATAGTCCACATAATGTCCATCTCAGACTAGTCCACATCTTTTCTGTCTAAACATACGCCCGGGGAAAAATCGCCCCTTTTTCCTGCTCTATTCTTAGAGCATTTTTCAAGGCTAGTCTACCACTTTTTTTGAATTAAATTAAAAAATAGCCTAATAAACTATAGTTTTAGCTGCGCAATGACATATGTTTATAATCATTCCGTTGCCGAGATATACTTTTTTAAATAAAAAATAATAATAAGAAGAAGAAGAATTTAAATTACAAAATTTACCCACGTTGTTTAATTATAGTTAGTGCGGTGCAGTGGCGCTCCAGACAAAGTTTACCTACGTTCTCTAAATATAGTTGGCGCGATGCCGTGCGCCAATGATTGCAATTATAATTTTTAAAGTAAAAATAATAATAAGAAGAAGATGATGAACATGAATTACAAAATTTACTCACGTTCTCTAAGTATAGTTGGCGCGGTGCCGTGGGTTAAATTGCAGTGTGGCACCCCCGCACCACCGATGATTGGAATTATATTTTTTGAAATATAAATAATAATAAGAAGAAAAAGATGATAAACATGAATTACAAAATTTACCAGGTGCTCTAGTTATAGTTGTCGCGGTGCCGTGGGGCTAAATCGCAGTGGGCGCTCCCGCGCCACCGATGATTGCAATTATTTTTTTGGAATAAAAAAATTAGAAGAAGAAGATGATGAACATAAATTACAAATTTTATCCAGATTCTCTGATTATAGTTGGTGTGGTACCGCAGGGTTAAATCGCCACGTGAACGATTAAGAATATTGATTTTAAGATAATGAGCGTTAGAATTATAATAATAAATAGAAGAAGATGAACATAAATTACTAAAAATTTTCCCAACGTTCTCTAATTATAGTGTGCTGTGGTGCTGTGGGTGCCGTGGGGCTAAACCGCCGCGTGGCGCTCCCGCGCCACTGACACATTATTATTTTTTTAATAAAACTTTGAATTAATTTTGTCATCAGTAATGTAAGAATTAAAAAAAGTACTCTGTTGTTTTCGCCGTTTTCCGCGCGGTTGAAGCAGATGGCGCTGGGAACTGGTTCGGTTTCTGCCACCAATTAAAACCGGTCTGCTTTTTTTGTGCGGTTTCTATGAGGGACTGTTCGTTGTCTGCTCTGTACAATCCTTATTGTTGCCAAAAGGCTGTTATTGTGCGGTTGGGAGTTTTTATTTGTCTATTTTTTCAATTTATTATTTTGATCAATAAATCGATAACAAGGACCTAAATGAAAAAAGTGGCTCCTAAGAAAGTTGCGTAATTCTTTCTTCTTTCCAAAGAGCCCATGTTTATTTTTGATCAATCAGTAACGAAGGAGGAATATCGATTTTAAGAATTGAGCGTTAGAATAATAATAATAAGAAGAAGAAGGAGATGAACATGAATCTTAAAATTTACCCACGTTCTATAATTAAAGTTGGCGCAGCGCCACGAATGAGCCGGGGCAAACCGGGAAGGAATCCTAGTAATGCAAATTTTAAAGCGCTTCTAAACATTTTTGACAGTGAAATATTATACAAGATTTCATCTACAGAGCTAATTTAATTGTTTTAATATTAGGATATTTAT
The DNA here is from genome assembly GCA_030248175.1 of Microlaimidae sp. YZB2_3. NCBI lineage: Eukaryota > Metazoa > Nematoda > Chromadorea > Desmodorida > Microlaimidae > Microlaimidae sp. YZB2_3. The sequence continues at coordinate 40,721 of JASAMX010028820.1, forward strand.
TGTTTATTATGTTATATTAAGATTTTCTAAAGCCTCTTTATTTTATTAAGATTCCTTATTTTAATCACGAATCCTTATTCTAAAAATTTAAAGATATCTTGAGTATTAAAAGCCGTTTGTAGATTTTATTTACAAGATGAGAGTTTGACAGTAGATATCTATGGTTGAATTATATCTGGCTGACCTCTAGTAAGTTTGTATAAGAGACGTAAACGGATCAATTAAAATTGTGCGGTTATAAAATTTTAAATAAACGAATTGGAACGCATAATTTTTTTTAATTCCTGCTTTTCAAAAAATATACATAGCAATACGTAACTGAACGAGTA
>JASAMX010028822.1:0-12004 GCA_030248175.1 Microlaimidae sp. YZB2_3
GGAGGTAACCATACATGGGCACGGGGGGGGGTTGGGGGGGGTTAACCCCCCCCCCCAAATTCTGAGAAGGGGGTTTAACCCCCCCCCCACTCAGAAGGGGGGGGAGAAAAAGTTAACCCCCCCCCCCAATTTTGGAAAAATGAAGAAAAAAAATGTCTTTAAAATGACTTCTAACTGCCTCCAAACTTAAGTTTTGAGGTCAAAATGAATGTTTTAAGCAATAAAAAGCTCAAAAATGCAATAAAAAGGGCTTTTTGACCTAAAATTAGCGTTTTTTACCTATTTTTTCTTCAAAATCGAAAAACGATATGGGTAAAATGCACTCCAGAAAAAAAACGATATGGGTATTTTGCGTTTCTCGGATTTTAACCCCCCCCCCCTAATTTGGGGTTTAACCCCCCCCCACTCCGGACCAACTTGCCCATGTATGGAGGTAACCCTTTTCCCCTATCCAAAATCTTAGTTGCCATGCCCCATAATCTGGGAGGCTAATTTATGCCTAACAAAAGTTCCTGTTCAACTGCAGTATGATTACTACTACATAGTTGCCAACTCTCATTTTTTTCTGTGTGCTGAAGGGAAAAATGTATTGTATTCCCAACATGAACATCTCACATTTAATATTTTAGCACTGCACGGTTTAGTCTGGACTTGATAACCTATTCGTAGGGTCTTTAAAGTCCACTTTTCAAACTCTAAAGCAACTTCAAAACTCCGCTCTATACTTTTATAAGAATTAAAGAAAGGGGGTTCCTTCTATTTCCTCCTCCTCTTCGGTCGGTAACGTGACGACCTAAAGTAGAAGCGGAAATAACCAGGCGCTAAAAAAGTAAGACCGCCAAATTTATTGAAAAATTTGGTCAATACCGGGATTAAACCCGTAACCTCCAAAGTCTACTCTGGCGTGCTATCCATTACACCATAGGCCGGACAAGGAAAGGGGAAAGATAATCGCCTTTTATTAACGCTTGCACTTTGAGTTTTCACGGAAGGGACACAATCTGTCACAGTAACAACATCACAACAAACAGTGAAGAGTTCAAATTTTAGAAGCATAGCCCCCTCTTTCTTTCCCCAAGCCTTCTCCCAGGGCACTTTTCTAAAAGACTAATCGCCTATTTATAACTTAACACAAAGAAAACTAGTAAAAATATATTTTTAATTTTTACTTTTCCAATCTGAGGTAGAGTTTAGTTAATCTATCTAAAAACTGAGATTGTTGTCGCATTCTGTCTGTCTCTGAGACGATTTGGAATCCTTTCTGATAAATATCGATTGCTTTTTCCGGATCTAAACCATTTAATAATAATAAATAAACTGCCTTAAAAAACGTTACAACTCAAAACAATATAAAAAAATTAAAAATAGTTTATAGTTACAACAATACAATGTTAATAATTTAGGAATCCTTTAGAGTTGCCCAGTGAGTCATAATTTGAAGCGTTTTGCGCCGTTAGCATGGCTTTGAGCAAATGAAAGACTGTATTAAAATCTTTATTGGTAAAACGGCGACGTTTCGACACTGAATAAAACCAGTCTTTGTCAAGCAACTAAATAAAGAAACTTTTTAGTATAAAATAGTAATTAATAAACACAAACAGTGGAATAAAAAAACAAACTATCTAAATATATATAAAATTTTTATGAAACACGAAATATAAGATGTTGAATATAAGAAACGCGGTTAAATGATAAATTAAAGCAAAAAGAACAAACAATAAGAAAGTTGCATAAAACGTCAAAAAAAAAAACCGCGCAATAAAAATTGTGGTAATTTACTAACAAACAAACGAAAAACAGACAAGGGAACACTTCTTATTCATTAAACAAACGTTGGGATCAAAAAGTACAATTTACTCAAACGACAACTTAGCCAATAAAACACTGTACACATTTAAAACTAAATTACAAATTTCTTTAGAATGAATATTTAATAGCTTAGGATTTTTTTTTTGTTTTACATCTGAATTTGAGTCTTTCAATTCTTTAGCGTTTTTGGACTGTTTTATTAGACGTTCTTTTAACAAAGTTGAAGTAGAAGTATACCCATAGATGTTTTTGGTCGGGTCCGCTAGGGGGGTCCACCCCCGAGTCGAAGGCCAAAATTCCGGGTGCGAGATTTCAAATATAGGGGGTCGATCCCGGGTGCGAGATTTCAAATATAGGGGTCGTTCCCGGGTGCGAGATTTCAAATATAGGGGAGTCAGGGGGGGTCCAATTTTTTAACAAAATTTTTTTAACTCAATAATTTAAGTGTTTTAGGTCTAAATATTGAATTTTATGTACTAAAACCGCCTATTTAGGCCTAAAAAGTGTATTTAAACACTGTTTTTAACTAAAAAACCTTGTTTTTTGACAGTAAATAAAAAATATAGGTACTTCCAAATTGGTCATAAGGGGTCAGGTAAGGTGGGGGGTCAGCCTCGCTATGGGGGGCATAGGTAACCGACCTTCGACGGCTCTGGGGGGGGTCCACACCCCGGGGTGTGGAGGTTTTTGACCTCCAGGGTGGGGGGTCACACCCCGAGGTGTTTTTTTTTGGAAAAAGCAGGGGGTGGTCAGACCGGTTGCTTTTTTTTTTTGACCAAAATTGACAATTTTTTAACAAAATTTGAGCATTTTTTGAGCGTTTTTTGGGAAAATTCTAGTTAGGGGGGTGGTCAAAATGGGCCTTAGGGGGGGGGTCAGGGGGTAGAGAGGGTGAGATGAGAGAGAGGGGTGAGAAGATGGGCCTCAGGGGGGGGGGATGAGGTCTCAAGGGTGAGGTGGGGGAGTGACCCCCCCCTGACACCCCCCCTTCGGTGACCTATGATGGGGGGTCAGGCCGGACCGCTCTAGAGCTTTGGAGGGAGGGGGGCTCCCTGTATTTTTTCTAAGGGGGGTCCAAAATTTTGGCTCTAGGGGGGGTGAACCCCTCTGTCCCCCCCCCAAAAAAACATCTATGAGTATTACTGAAATCCCACGCATTCTAAAAGGTACATTTCCAAATTTTCATTTATACCATTTCTGGCACTCTAAACACGTAAAATTAAGGGCTCTTCGGTATTGTATTGTACTAATTCAATTTCTTTGAAAAATGAGTTGAAGTTTTTGTATAATACATTTGTTTATAAGCACGGGTACAGTAAAGATTTTGTTTCCAAATTTTTTAATTTAGCTAATCTTAAATCGGAGTGTGCTTTTCCTTCAATCCGAAAAAGGTGCCTTCCTTATGTTTCTCTACCATTTTTTGGCAAAGTTTCTTAGACCATTAAAAATATCTAAAAAATTGCATGTTTTTCAACATATTTTAAATCCCCTCAAACATTACGTTCCATGTTATTTTATCTTAATGAATCCCAAACCAATGATTTAACTCGAAATAATGTTGTGTATTTACTTTTTTGTGATGTTTGTGATAATTTCTAAATAGGTAGGATAATTTCTTTCCCAATTCGACTGTCCAAACACATAGGAGCTGCACAATCTTCCTACAAAGACTCTTCATTATCATCAATTTCATTTCATTCGCGTAACACAGAACACAGTTTTAATTTTTCTAAGTATTTGGCGTTTGATAGTAATTTTTATAATTCATGTTTTAAGGAAGCTTGCTTAATAACTGCAAACAAAAATAATCCTAAGCTATTAAATATTAATTTTAAAGAAATTTGTAATTTAGTTTTAAATGTGCAGACCTGTGCACTGCCCCCCCCAGGTTATAATGGTGGAGGGGCAATTCCAAAACGGGGGGGGGCAACTTTTTTTAAACAGGGGGGGGGGCAATAAAACGGGGGAGGGGGCAAGCAGGGGGGAAAGAAAAAAAAGAGAAAAAAAGGAGAAAAAAAGAGAAAAAAGAAAAAAAGGACAAAAAAAGGAAAAGGGAAAAAGGGACAAAAAAAGCGAAAAAAAAAGGTAAAAATAGGTCTAAAATGGCTTAAAATCCATTAAAATAGGCTAAAAACTGCAAAAAAATTCGCGATAATAGTGATAATAATTAATAGGTAAAAAAATGGTGTCATAATTTTTGGGTACTTTTTCATTTTTCCGCGGGGGGGACAGTAAAACGGGGGGGCAAATCCTCCAATAAAGCGGGGAGGGGGCATTTTCAAACCGTGCACAGATCTGAATGTGTACAGTGTTTTATCGACTAAGTTGTCGTTTGATTAATTTGTACTTTTTGGTCCCATCCCAACATTTGTTTAATGACTAAGCAGACCTGTGTTGCTGTGTACTGACTGCCCCCCGGTGTTTTATTTGGGGGACAATTCCAAAACGGGGGGGGCAACTTTTTTAAAACGGGGGGCAATAAAACGGGGGGGGCAAGCAAGAGAGAAAGAAAAAAAAGAAAAAAAGGAGAAAAAAAAAGAAAAAAAAGAAAGAAAAAAGGGAAAAACGGGACAAAAAATAGCGAAAATAATGTCAAAATAGGTCTAAAATGGCTTAAAATGCATTGAAATAGGCTAAAAACGGCAAAAAGTTTGGGACGATGGTGCCATAATAGGTAAAAAATGGTGTCATAATTTTTGGGTACTTTTTTATTTTTCCGCGATGGGGTGGGCAATAAAACGGGGGGGGGGGGGGGGGGGCAAATCTTACAATAAAGCGGGGGGGGGGGGGCATTTTCAGACCTTGCACAAGTCTGGACTAAGTAGTGTGCCCTTATCCCGTTTTTCGTTTGTTTGTTAGTAACCAAAATTTTTATTGCGCGGTTTTTTTTGACGTTTAACCATATGCAGCTTTCTTATTGTTTGTTCTTTTTGCTTTAATTTATCCTTTAACCTCGTTTCGAATATTCAACATCTCATATTTTGGTACTTTTTTGAAAAAATTTTATATATATTTAGTAAGTTTGTGTTTCATTTTCACTGTTTGTGTTTATTTATTACTATTTCATACTAAAAAGTTTCTTTATTTAGTTGCTTGAAAAAGACCTGTTTTATTCAGTGTCGAAACGTCGCCGTTTTACCAATAAAGATTATATACAGTCTTTTTGCTCAAAGCCATGCTAACAGCGCAAAACACTTTAAATACAATGTTAATATTTTGGCCAATTTTTGGCCATAGGTGGGCAGTCTTCTGAATTTCGAAGAGGGGTTATACTCGACCTCTGAAATTTGGTGGGGGGTGTCCCAAAAAAATTTTGGGATATATTCTAAATATCTCATTTTTAGCGTTTTTAGTATTGGGACCCCCTAATTTTAGGGGGTAGGGCGAAGTCTGGGCTAACTCTAAATTTTAGGAGGGATGACGGCAGTTTTGAGATTTTTAGGCGGTAAAGTAAACCCCTCTGTCTACCTATGCTCCTGGCGTACCTCGCTGTGATTGAAGTATGAGGAGTTATTTACCGCTAGTTAAAAAAAATAGATTTATGCTGTTGGATAACAAAATCTCAAAAAAAAATGTTCAAAAAAGGATGCGTTTCTTCCTAGTTTGCATTCATCTGCCCCTGTAACTGTGTTCCATTTAAAATAAACATTTCAATTAATAGACCTATTGCTTCAAAAAACCTTCCGGCTTTTTCAAGAGCTTGGGCGGAAGTTTCAGGTGTCCCAGTCTCTGCGTAGAGGGTAGCTGCAGCTTCCATTAAATCCTTAGCTTCATCCATTTGGTTCAGCTCTTTGCACATCAAAGCAGCGCCTTCTTTGCACCTAAATTACGAGGAATTTAAGTAAAACAAATTTAAAAATAAACTAAACACATAGATTCAAATCAGAATATATTTTTATTATTTGTCTTTACATTGAAAAAACTTTATTTTGATGTTTATGTTTTTTAATGAGACAGACAGAGAGACACCTCCAACATCCCAGAACTATGTCCTTGTCTTATGATACTATCCTAAGGGGTTAAGAGGTTTATAATATTCTCCCTGAAACAAGAAACTCTCAACACACCACTCTTGGCCGTCTAATAGATGAAAATGGAGAAGAGGGTACGGTAACGTCCACACACGGTCCATCCATCCCCCCTTGAAATTGAAATTTCGCCTAGCCCCCTAGCCTTCTTGAAATTTCGCCCCCTCCCACTTTGAAAAACAATCTACCTTTTCCCCGCCAATTTTCAATTTGTTTACCCCAGAACCTCGACCCCCCCCCCCCTCTTAAGAATTCAAAATCTCCCCCCACTCCCTTGGAAAATATCCTAAATTTTCAACAAAATATCGTGTTTTTACACCTTTTTAATACCTTTTTAAAATTTTTAATATCCCCTCCCGCCTCCCCCATACACGGGCAAGTTGGTGCGGAGTGGTGGGGGGGGGATTAAACCTCAAAGTAGGGGCTGAAAATCCGAGAAACGCAAAATACCAATATCTTTTTTTCTCTGGAGTGTATTTTGCCCATATCGTTTTTTGATTTTGAAGGAAAAATAGATAAAAAACGCCATCTTTAGGTCAAAAAGACCTTTTTATAGCATTTTTGAGTTTTTTATTGCTTAAAACAATCATTTTGCCCTCAAAAATTAAAGTTTGGGGGCAGTTAGAAGTCAGTTTAAAGACATTTTTTTCTTTATTTTTTAAAATTGGGGGAGGGTTAACCTTTTCTTCCCCCATTTCTGAGTGGGGAGTTAAACCGCCTTCTCAGAATTTGGGGGGTTAACCCCCTCCCAACAACCCCTTCCCCCGTGCCCCATGTATACCCTCCCCCGAGAGGGGTCAGGTGGGGCCCAGACTAGATAATCCTACCACCCTCTCGGGTTTCGAAAATCTGCACCCCTGGTCGGCCCCCCCCCCCAAAAAAGCCAGTGTGTGTGTGGATCTGATCCGACCTCCCCCTCCCCAAGGAATTCCCCTCCATTGATTTTTTGTATTTATATTAACAAAACAGAACAAAACCCATGATGTGGGGTTAGTCTTGTTTGTGTGTGTCTCTGTGCGTGTGTACGTGTGTGTGTGTGTGTGTATGTGTGTGTGTGCGTGCGTGCATGTGTGTGTTTGTGTGTGTGTGTGTGTGTGTGTGTGTGTGTGTGTGTGTGTGTGTGTGTGTGTGTGTGTGTGTATGTGTGTGTGTGTGTGTTTGTGTGTGTGCGTGTGGTTGGGCGTGTGCTTACGCGGTAGTGTTTGTTTATCTGTGTCTATCTATACATGCGCTCATGGGTGTGTGTGTGTGTGTGTGTGTGTGTGTGTGTGTGTGTATGCGCCAGTCTATGTGTATGTGCGCTTGTTTGTTCCATGTATGTATTCGTATTGCGTAATTATAAGGGTAATAGTGGTATTTAGGGTGCATTTATGGTGTATTTCTGGTTGTTTATTTGCGCTTGTTTATGTGTGTGTGTGTTTTGTGCTCAAGTATATGCAATTTTACTCTATTTTTTGCATTTTTGGCTTGAATGAACATGTATTGTATGTTTGTATTCTGTCTTGCTTTTGCCTCTGCAGGCAGTAACAGGTAGGTTTCTATCTTATTATAATTTTGTGTACTTTGTGTTTCATTGGCTATATGTTTTTATTTTTTATTTTCTTTTTAGTTTTTCAGGTCAAGTCAAATATTTTGTTTAATTCTCAGGCAAGATTAAGCAGAACAAAACTGAATCTAAGAATAAGTCAAGCCTAAACGCCTGGAGTTCCACCGGTGTATAAACAACTAATAGGGACTCTAATTTATCTGTACTTCTTACAATTATAAACTTTAGAAAATATATTTATCAAGTATTTTTTAACTTCTACTAACCCCTACTAACCCTCTACAAAAAATCTGCCACAAGTTTGGTTTTATTTATATCTAGTCCCTCCTTTTATAGTAATGTACTAAGGTGCTGCTGTCAGAGAGAGGTGAATCGGTGTGCGTTAAGCGGCCAACACCTCTGGCGGCAGCCTGCCACAAAACCACAAAACCACAAATGTGTAGGTATAAGAAACCTTAAATTTTGTAATAAGTATCATCTGGAATTAAAATTTCAAATGTGTTTTAGCGCCTTAAATTAAAAATTTTCTCCCCCGGGGGGCATTCTGCCCCCCGGACTTCCCTGACAAGGGGCTCCGCCGCTTGACCCCGATGGGGGGCTCTCGCCCCCCAGACCCCCCCCAATATGAAATCCTGGGCACGCCACTGCAAAAAGGGGGTCTATCTAACCCCAAATTTTTCCCTTTGCCGACCCAAAAGAGGCGTCTAGACCCCCCTGGCTACGCCCATGTATGTATATAATCTTTAATTAAATATAAGATTATGAATTAAAAAGTTTGTGATACTTGACTTTATAATCAAGACAATAATATTATTATTCTATTATTACGTAATTATTAAAAAAAACTATGATTTCTAATATAATTATAAGAATATATAAACACATTATTAATAAAAGTATTAAAAAATACAATATGTCAGTTGCAATAAGGTCTTATTTCAATTTTACACAGTTTTAAAGCATTTATAAGCTTGTTTTACGTTTTTTTACGCGTTTTAAGCCCATTTTAAGGGAGCGCGGAAATATTGGGTACACCCCCCTCAAAATTTGGGTCTTGCCGGACACCCCCCCCCTAACTTTTGACCCCTCCTTTATACCCCCCAAAATCCGAGAGGCTGCCCACCTATGTTTCAAAGTCAAAGCATATTTATGTTTAAATTATAATAAATAATAAATCAAACTTTTATCAACGATTTTACATATTTAAAAAAAATACATAATTATTTGCAATTTGCTTTAAGTGGATAAACGATCTTTAAATTAATGTATTAAAATATTCTTTAATTTTACACCTTAAATTTTTTAATATTTTGTAATTAAATTAATTTTTCCAGTGTGTTTAGGTGCCTTAAATAAAAAATTTTTTCGAGGGAAGATTCTGCCGACCGACCATTTGACAAAAGGCTTTGCCTCCTAACCCTGCTGGAGGGTTCCAGCCCAGCAGACCCTTTCAGAATTAATTCCCCCGGTTAAATTATCGCATTTAAAATTTTTAAAAGAGTTTTCAATAGTAGTTTTTGATATGCTTTCAAAAAAATTTTCCTGAGGGGCCGCCCCCAGACCCCCCCCCCTTAGTTATAGGGACTTTGCCGCCCCAAACCCCCCGACCTGAGGTGCCTTAAATAAAAAAATTTTTTCCGAGGAGGGATTCTGCCCTCCTTCTCCCGCTTGACAAAAAGCTTTGCCTTTTAATACTACTGGATGAAGGGTTCCAGCCCAGACCCCTAGGGTTGGTTCCCCCGGTTAAATTATTGCATTTAAAATTTTTAAAAAGTTTCAAATAATAGTTTTTGATATGCTTTCAAAAAAATTTTTCCTGGGGGGTTGGCGCCCCCAGACCCCTAATTGAGGGGCTCCGCCGCCCCCAGGCCCCCCGACCAGCCGCCCTTTACAACAGGGACTCACTCCGGTTGGGGTTTCAGGGATTTCGGGGGGGGGGGGGGCTCCGCCCCCCCCCGATATTTTTTGAAGGGGGGGGGCGGAGCCCCCTCCCTTAATTTTTGAAAACGTTAAAAAAACAGGGATAAATGTATATAGATAAAGCTGTATATTACACTGTTTTTGGCCTAATAACGTATTATCTAATGTTTTTAGCGGTAAAAACATGGTTTCTTAATTTAAAAGTCGATTGGCACACATTGGCAGACCCTGGATTTCAAAAAAACGAATTTAGAGACCTTTCAGACCCCTTGGCTAAAGCCACATTGTAAACCAAAGCACATGAGCAGCATCTCGACCTCGACTCCATGTTTTTTTTAAAAATCCGAACCAATGCTATAGGCGGCTGGAAAATTTAGGAGGGGGAGCATAGGTGGGCAGCCTCCCCGATTTAGGGGGTATACCCAACCCCCGAAATTTGGGGGGAGGTGTCCCAAAAATTTTTGGGGGTATATCCGAAATACCCCATTTTTAGCGTTTTTAGTACTGAGACCCCTCCCCCCAAATTTTAGGGGGGGTGTCCGGGATACCCCCAAATTTTAGGTGGGTGTCGGGCTATAATCGGGATTATTTTTTTTTGGGGGGGGGGTATAATCCCCCCCAACCCACCCCCTGCCCACCTATGGGGGGAGATGCATAAATCAACCAATATGATTGTTTGTTTTGTTTTCTGTGTAGTACTTATTACTTCCGCTGGGGGAAGCGGAATTTTTTTTTGATTTTTAGGGGTCAATTTTGGTACTAAAATTATTTCATAGTTTAGCGCCGAGCGATTAACGAGGCGCTAGAAAATTTTGAATTTTTAGCCTCTGACAACCCCCCAAATTTTACTATCTTTCGACCATTTCGGGGGGGGCCCCTTCCCCCGCCTAACCACTATCCTTATTTTTCTCCCTGTCAGACCATTTCGGGAGGGCGGGGGGCGGCCGCCCCACCCCGCCCCCTGGTTACGTCCTTGGCCGTTTATGAGGTATATACTTAAAATATGTCCTCCCTACACCCCTGGCTACAGCCCCGCAGACCCCTCACGGCCCGCATTTTTCCCCTTAAGTATATTCCCCCTCAAATGAAATCCTGGATACAGCCCTGTTCTACAAGGGTTTCACATTGATGCTAAATACGCTTTTTTGTAATAAAACTAAAGGTAGTAAAGGAAAAATTGTTTAAGCACAGACTGCCCTGAAAAACACCTATTTTTGCTTTTTTGAACTGTTAAAAATTTTTTGACAAAAATTACAAGTGTAAGGTTTGACTTTGTTCCGTATTTTTAATACTAATGTTCTCTTCTTGTAACTAAAAATACAAGTGCCTAAGCGACTGACTTTGATCCGTATTTTTAATACCTAATGATTCTCTTTCGTGCATTTAACCTTAAAAATATATTATTTTTAACTTTACGTTTATTTTATAAGAAAAATCAATTTAATACCTTTTTACAGTACTTCGTTTAACTTCATCCAGATCAGACCACCATCTTTCGAAAAATGAAATTTCCGCATAGATAAAACGCATTTTATTTTCTGAAGATAATTTCGCCACCATATTATCCAAGATATGTCGAGTTTGCTCTTGATAATACCGTTCAAATGTTTTTATCCAGCCTGAAATAATATACTTGCGCGTTATATAATCCAGTCGAGTCATGTAAAGCATTTCCCAGACAAAAAAACGCTCAACTTTAAAAATCAAAAAGGTATTATATTACGCCGAACTATGCAGTGCAGCATCCATCACACTAAAGTTCGGAACGAAGAGTTGTTTGAGAGAAATTGATAATTTATTTCAAAACTTTTTATAAATTACAAAATTTTTACTAGCCAGAACAATTAAATTGTTTTTAAAAGTCGTCACAAAAAAATGTGAGTGTAATGTTCTTTAAAAATGTGTTGCTAAAGTATTTTATTCAACTTTAAACTCAAACATAATATTTTTGATAAGTAGTAATTCAGAATTTAAAACGTCACAAAACATGCTTTTAGCAACTTTGGTATAAAAAATATAGTGTTAAAATTGTTCACGTCCACGTGAATTTTAAAACTTAGGATTCCATTTACAATATCTTGAATCCATGACACAGTTTACTGTGATCTGTCTTCCTCTCTGTGTACCAGTATAAAAGATGTATCAACCACAAATAACGCATACATGGTAACATAACAATACTAATCTTAAAACAGACCTGTGCACGGTCTGGAAATGCCCCCCCCGTTTTATTGCCCCCCCCCGCCAAAAAATGAAAAAGTACCCTAGAATTATGAAGCCATTTTTGACCTATGATGACGCCATCATTGCAAATTTTTTACAGTTTTTAGCCTATTCAATGTATTTTAAGCCATTTTAGACCTATTTTTAACCTTATTTTCGCTTTTTTTGTTTCTTTTTTCCCTTTTCCCTTCTTTTTTTTCCTTTTTTTCTATTTTTTCTTTCTCCCCTGCTTGCCCCCCCCGTTTTATTGCCCCTCCTGCTTCAAAAAAATTGCCCCCGTGCCCTCCACCATTTTGGAATCGCCCCCTTCCAATAAAAACCCCCGGGGGCAGTGCAAAGGTCTGTTAACACTTTTACTTTTAGATATACATTTACACAAACATTACTATAATACAAAGTGGTTGTCGTCACCTAAGTGACTTGTTATAAATACTTAACAAAACCGAGGGGAATGGCCCAATCCAATGCCAATAACAAC
>JASAMX010028823.1:0-18128 GCA_030248175.1 Microlaimidae sp. YZB2_3
TTTTAGACTCGGCAATAGCCGCTAAACGAGAGGGCAATAAAATGGGGGGGGCAAGCAGGGTAGAAAGAAAAAAAAGAGAAAAAAAGGAGAAAAAAAGAGAAAAATAAGGGAAAAGGGACAAAAAAAAAGCGGAAATAAGGTAAAAATAGGTCTAAAATGGCTTAAAATACATTGAAATAGGCTAAAAACTGCAAAAAACTCGCGATGATGGCGTCATAATAGGTCAAAATTGGCGTCATATTTTTAGGGTACTTTTTCATTTTTTGGCGGGGGGGGGGGCAATAAAACGGGGGGGGCAAATCCTCCAATAAAACGGGGGGGGGGAATTTTCAGACCGTGCACAGGTCTGTACAAGCATACCTGAACACCGCACATTATTTCAAAATTTTATCATTCTTTGCAGAGAAAAGGCAGCTTCCATAAGAAAAATTAAAGAAGCAATATTTACAAAAATTAAAGATCGGACTATAAACCGTTCTTTAAATTTATTTCATTTATTAGCCCCAGCACCACAAATCATTCACACAAGTTTTATGATATAAAAAATTTTTACACCAAAAATCCCACATTTTTATATCGAAATATAAACACTTAAAATTAAAGTTTTTGAAAACACAAACTTGACGCGTTAACTTTTTTATTTGTAATGGTATGTTGTTTGTTTTGGTTTAAATAAGTTTTTCAGAATGACGACACAATTAACTTTTCTATTGGGTTGCCAAATGCTCCTACTTTTGGCCTTCAGTGCATTGGCATGTAAGTTTTGATTTTTTCTATTTGACTCTTTATTCAGTGAGTATAAACGCATTCTCCAAGAACCGCATATATCTGGAAGACAAAAATGCTATTTGGTTAACGAAATCTACTTTTTGAACCATTTTTGTTTTGGTGTACATCGCATTGTCTTTTAAAAGCGTGATATTGAATAAAAAATTCTGTCTTAAATTTTGATGATTTTGGGTATTTGCACTGTCTCGCAAAACATTGTAACTTTTATTATCATCTTTAACGGTTTAAAATGTTTAAAAAAATTTAAAAAATGTTTTAAAAAGGAGTTATCAGAGTAAGTAAAGTAAAGTAAAGTTTGATCCAAGAACCTAACAATATATAAAAACAAAAAAACGTTAACAATGTGCATAATTTTTTTATTGTTACATCTGCGAGCCGATTGTGATCGCAAAACAAGCACAAATAGAAACTTGGTCTCTAAAAAATGACTACAAGGATTTACTAATAAGCACTACTATGAGTCATTAATGTCATCGATTAAATTTTTTTTGAAAAATATTTAACGAATTAGAGGAAACTTGCTTTTCAGTAAGAGCATTCTATTTAGAAACAACCCTGTTGCTAAAAAAAATTTACGTGCATTTATTCTGCTTTTTTAAATTTTTAATTTTAATGAGTGACTTGACTTCTTATGAGATTTTGATTCAAATAAAAAAAATCATTTGGATTGATATTAAATTAAGCGTGTATAATTTTATAACATTCCAAAAGATCTGCAATATTACGGCGTTCAGAAAAATTTTGTAATTTAAGGAATTTTAACCTATCATCATAATTCACATAACGGAGTTTAAATCTTTTAAAAAGTCTGCGTGTAAAATTTTTCTGAACTCGTTCGATTAAGTCAATATCTTACTTTAGATAAGGATTCCAAATTACACTTCCATATTCCAAAATTGGTCTGACGTAACTGGTATACGTATGAACAAAATTTGAAATACAGTTTGAACAAAATATTCTAAATATAAGAAAAGAAATCCTTAATGCTTGTTAGAAATTATATGACAATGATAAGAAAATTTCATGTTTTTTTCCACATAAATTCCTAAATCCTTAACCGCTTTCGTTTTTTCAAGAAATTCGCACCCAATGGTATAATCTTTCACAGAATTTACTTTTCTAGAACTAATTTGAAGCACTTCACGTTTTCTGCCAATTAAAGCTGCCATAATTTTGACCATTCAGCGATTCTGTCAAGATCTTCTTGTAGCTGTGCTATCTTTAGATCCTCATCTTCTGAAGAAAAGCTAATATAAACCTTTGCATCATCTGCAAAAAGTTTAATTTTGGCGTATTTGGTGCAATCTACGATATCATTGATATAAATTAAGAATAAAAATGGACCTCCTTGTCGGACTGAGCTGGATACATTGTATAAGGGAGATTCCTGATATTTCCCGTTAGTTAAAAACGATTTTATTCACTTAAGGTCTCTCCGGACAGTTTTTTTTAAGTATGGAAAATCGCGATTATTGGCATACGAGATCTCGTGAAATACAGAAATATTTCCATAAAAAATTAATATGAGTGTTAAGGCAAAATTACCACGATTATAAAGTGCACATTTATTATATTATTGGCAGTAGTTGAAACAATTGATATTAAAAATCAGATTGCAACGAACTTTTTTAAAACCCTTAGAAATATGCACAACTCATTATTTACAACAACAACAACAAAATTTATTCTAGAAATCATTACGACAACAAATCAATAATCACCACCACAAAATCACAACATGATCAATTTTTGCGAACCGATTACGGTCGCTAAAAAAACAAACAAAGGCATGGTTCACTAGAATGTAACTCAAAGGCTTAAAACATCAAGCACTAATTTAGCCACTTTAAGACTTTTCTAAACCATTTAATAGAAGGAGTAGTGACCTGTTTGAACGTAAGCATATTCTATTCTCTATTAGAAAAGAAAAATTTTCTGATATTTATCCTTTGTTTTTCCATTCTAAGTTTATACGTGTGACCCCTTGTATGGTTTTCATTAAAAGCAAAAAAAGTGTTTTGTTTATTATTAGTAGTTTCATGCATAATTTTATAACACTCAACAAGATCTTGATGTGCTCGTCGTTCTTCAAGCGTTTGTTATCCTAAAAATTGTAGCCTTTTGGCATACGTGGCCTTTTTTATATTACATTTTTGAAACAATCTCCTAGTAAAAGATCGCTGCACTTTTTCTATGCAAGCTATATCTCGCTTAAAGTATGGGTTCCAAATAACACTGGCATATTCCAGTTGAGGACGTACATAGGTGACGTAGGCTCGTAAAATACTAGAAATAGAATTTGAATTGAATGTTCTAAAAATTAGAGCTGATGTTCTTAAGGGCTTTCTTGAGATAATTTCACAATAGTCAGAAAATTTCAGTCCTTGCGTCATATAAACGCCTAAATCTTTAGTAAGTTTAGCTTTTTCAAGAACCGTTTCTCCAATACTGTAATTATATGTATTTTCTCTTTTTTTGTACCAATATTTAAAACTTGACATTTATTTTCTGCCAATTGGAGTTGCCAATTTTTCGACCATTGATTTATTCTATTTAAATCTTCTTGAAGATATCTTGCATTTTTACCTTCTTGTTCCTTTGAAAAACTTGTGTATATCTTTGCATCATCAGCAAATAACTGGATTTTTGAATTGCGAATGCAGTTAGTAATATTATTAATATAGATGAGGAAGAGAAGAGGGCCTAAGACCGAACCTTGCGGAACGGAACTTTTTACTTCATGGGAGGATGATTCGACACGATTTATGATGACTTTTAAACTCCTTTTAGTTAAAAATGCGTCAATCCATTTTAAAAACCTACCGGTGACAATACTTCTAATAAAGAGGAATTGTTACCTTTTTCACGTACTTAACAATTTATGGAAATATTTTGTGTTTATGGTTTAATATACAATTTTCCGTAAAAAATGGGGGTTAATTTTTTCAACGGTGAGACTTCGATTTAATTTAATTTGCTAAAGTTTAATGCTCCAGATAGAATATTTCTATTGAATTTTATAATTTTTGGAAGGCCATAATATCTTTTGTATTTTTAAACGCACAAATAGTTCTGTCGTGCGTTTTATCGATTTATTTCAGAGGGTTTGCTTATAAATCGCTTTTAGACCTCGTCAAACTATGGTTGCAGTGGTATAGTCGGTTAGCGCGTCGTCAAATTTTTGAAAGCCCCGATATCTATTTCCACATAAAACATATTTGGCAATAATTTTTTTTTTTATTTTAATAATGTTTTTTTTATATTTTTATAATTTTTAAAATTTATTTCACATAAATTCAAAAAATATCATTTTTATAAACAGAATTTGTTGCCTACTTTTCGCCAAGTCAAATTTTCGTCATTTGAATATCTCTAAATATTATAATACTCTATAAGTATAATAAATTGTGTGTAAATAAAAATGGGTAATTTTTGCTGTTTATTGCAATTGGTTTACTACTGAACGCTCTGCAATAAAAACTGTCCGGAGAGACCCTAAGCATTCGTCCTGTTACGCCAAATTTTTCTAGCTTGTACAGAAGCTTTTGATTGGAAACCGTATCAAAAGCATTTGTAAAATCTAAGTACACAATATCAGTATTTTTTAATTTTTTAATGCTAATGTCCAATCATTTATGCATTCCAAAAGTTGTGGTATGGTTAAACTGTTAACCTTAAAGCCAAATTGGCACCTTCACAAAATGTTTTTAAAAAAGATTAAAAGTTCACCCTTAACGATATGCTCCATAGCTTTACAGGCGAAGGACGTAAGTGAGATAGGACGGTAATTTGCTTTAATAGTTTTGTGAAGCGGAATAACTATTGCAATTTTCCAGTCTTCGGGAAGTCGTCCAGAGTTAAATGAAGTTTGAAAGATTTTTGACGAAGGCTCAGCTATAACACAGGAAAAGTTTCAAAAAAGGTATGCTAGGATCCCATCCGGTGTTTTGAATAACTTATTAAGAATTTTTTAATTGCAGCCAAGACATCTTTTACAGCAAACTTCATGTGTTCTAGTCTACCAATTTCGAAAGCTTCAAAAACGGGTAATTCATCATTATCTTTGATAAAAACTGAACTGAAATAATGGGCAAATAATTCAGCTTTATCTTTATTACTTGTTGCATGAGATCCATCTTCTTTTACTAAAGGAGGAATTTTATCACGTACTTTAATTTTGCTATTCACAAACTTATAAAAATTATTAAGATTTTTTGAGTTTAATATTCTTTCTTCTAAATTAATATGATAATTTTTAACTAGCTGCTTGTATTCTTTACACAAAAGCTTGTATTCAGGTTTATAAGTGCATTTCTTGTAATTATGCCATATTTTTTTCTTTTTATTTTGTAACTTTTAAATAGCTGAGGATTCAATACTTGTACAATTTTTTCCTCAAATTTTGCAAAGTTTTGATAAATCATATACAAAAGAAGAAGAAAAGTACAAATTTTTGCCTTATTTAGTTTTAGTTTTATAACTGGAGTGTAAGTTTAACAGTGTTTTCGAGAATTAATATTAAGAAAAAAAACGTTGAATTTTAAGTCAAATTTCCACTAGACGTAAAAGACAGAAATCTGGACAGGCAATATGCCTAATAATTGAAAAAATACTAATTTGTAGTCTCCTCAATTTTTTTGATTCAATATTCTATCCAAAATATAAAAAATGTATTTTTTACTATTAAAAACTTTTTTAGTATTTTTCGGCAAAACATAAAAAATGAAGAATTTAATAAAATTGTGGTCGGATTTTCAAACGGTTTTTTGCTTTTCACGTTATTTACAAAAAATGGAATGAAATTTTTTTCATTTTTTTTTTTCATTTTTCAGATTTTTTCATTAATCATTAATATATCAAAAAATTCTTTCTTAAAACTTACAATAAAAATGTCGAAATAAAGCTAAAAGTATTATTAAAAAACTAACTTATTCGTTTTATATCGCTTTTATGTGCCAACGTTTATGCTTCTTTATTGTTGGCAACTTTTGGAAAGTCCTATCCTATGAACGGTTAACAATATTTCAGCGACAAAATTGCTAAATTTTGAAAGGTGTGATAAGATTTTTAAAAAAAATTTAAATCGAAGATAAA
The DNA here is from genome assembly GCA_030248175.1 of Microlaimidae sp. YZB2_3. NCBI lineage: Eukaryota > Metazoa > Nematoda > Chromadorea > Desmodorida > Microlaimidae > Microlaimidae sp. YZB2_3. Next base: position 5,884 of record JASAMX010028823.1, read on the forward strand.
ACATTTAAATCTATGGTTAAAATCCTTCAGGCTGAAATTAAGGGCGTAACCGCCCGCCGTCAAGAAGAAAAAAAGAATAAACGCACGAGAATAAAATTAATAAAAAAAATTGACAAGGATGATGTAACCAATTATTATTAAGTTGCGCCAGGTGTTTTTCTTCACGTGATATTTTCTTGAAAAACGACTGATTATTTTACTACCCTGCTGTTGTCACCCTCATAGAATTCGTATTTAGTCTGTACTTTATAATAATTCTGCGTGTACTTTTGGTTTTCTGGCTTTTTTTCAAAGAAAAGGCAGATCATCGGTGGTTATGAATGCTTATAAAATTTCACTTTGTAAAGCCAAAATAACTTTTTTATATCGAAGAATGACTGTTTATATGCGACGTTTTTATTATATGACAGATTTATTATCTTTACCGCAAACGTTCAAAAATAAAAAGTTGTCAATTTTTGTAAAATTCGGGTTTTTATACTTTTGTATATAGATAATGCATTAATATTCCATACTGCTCCAACAAAAATAAAGTTTTCTCACTATAGTTTTCGATCCCAATAAGGGTGCATCATGATGATGCCTTCAAAAAGGGCGGATGCAGGTAGCAGCGGAGTTAATCCAAGCAGCTAAAGCTGCCTATGAGGCAGGTAAAAGACAGGTTGTAGGAGTGTTAACGTAAAATGGAGCAATGTAAATAGTAGGGAGGTATGAAATAAAAAGCTGCCTTCTGAAACAGACACATCCCCCTTAACAAAGCTTCACCCAAAAAAATCCACAAATCAATAAATTACTAGGTTAATGTATGTCCTGAGTCTCGAAAAAAAATTTTAAATTAGACTCGCGTTTTTGAAACGCACTCCTGAAATTAAAAAAATCTTGAACAAATTTTTATAGAAAATTAACAAATACTTAAAATACATGTTACAAATCGTTTGTTCGCAAAAGCACCCATAACTTCTGCAATATTGAGGGTATTTTAAAAACCAAAATATCATTTTATTCTTAATTAAACGAGCAACACAGTGGTGTCATCAAAATATCATACTTCATTAGCTGTTTTTTTTTGTTTTTTTTGTGTAATTGGAATTTCAAAATACAAATAAGAATGAATAAAATATAGTATTTCTGATAACAGCATTTTGTTTTTCGTTTAAACGAATAAAATAAAGTTAGGTTTTTAAAATAACCTTTATATTGCACAAGTTATGACTGCTTTTGCAAAAAAAAGAAATTAGATGCAACATGTATTTTAATTGTTCGTTATTTTTCTAAAAATTTTTTTGCCAACTTGTTAATATTGTTTTTTTTTTAATTATAAATTGTGGACGGTTCCAGAAAACTTTTCACTTTTCTTTTTTTTGAGCTTTTAAAAGCTTATACTCTGTCCAAACAAAAGAAAAACTCTAAAATTTCTAAGAAAATTTAAAAAACCCTTCTGGACAGTCCAAAACTAGTCCTTTCAAAGTAAAACTAGCCTTAAGATATGATCTAATAATAGAGCAGAAAAAAGGGGCGATTTCTCCATAAATATAATTAAGACTTGCTTATGGTTGAATTATATTTGGCTGACGCTGAAAATTAGAATAAACACATGAGGGGACTAATTAGAATTATGCGGTAATGACGTTAAAAAAACAAATAAGAACGCAGAGTTTTTTTTTTTAATTCCACCCTTTCACAAAATATAACAAAATTAACCAACTTTAGCCCTTAAAAATTTGCATTTAAGTTACAAATTAAGTAATTTAATTAAAAAATATTAAAATACAGTTTTTAATCTTTGTTATTAATCCGCTTTACTGAAAAATTTTAATTGTTTTTGTTGTTAAATAGTCAATACAATACTGCAAATATCGCGGTCAGCTGGATTTTATTTGCTTATAATTAATTTTGCTTTTATTAGCTTATGACTTTTGACTGCTTATTAAAACATTTTTGGTGTCTCGGTTTTTCTTTTTTACTACAGTTTTTAATTTCAAAAAAACTGGTTTTGGACTGTTCAAAAGGGTTTTTTGAATTTCCTCAGAACTTTTAGAGTTTTCTTTTATTTGGACGAAGTAAATTTTTTTACTCCAATAAAATGTAAATTGAAAAAAATCATACTCATAGCAATCTTTGAAGCGCGAAATCACAACGTTTTCAATCCGAAGGTTCTATTTTGATGTCTAAGAAACAACTATAAATTTGAAAAAGTAGCGATTTTGAAAGATTGCTGTGAGTATGATTTTTTATATTTATACCTATACGTTATTACACTAAAAAAAATGCAACAGTGCTGTGCATTGATTTAACATATATACAAATCATTGTCATAAGATAGAAATTTTTTTCAGCGGGCAGCTGCCCGAACGGAATGCAAATTTTCTATGGTCCACATTATGTCCATCTCAGACTAGTCCACATCCACTAGTCCACACAAAAAACCCTTTTGAACAGTCCAAAACCAGTTTTTTTGAAATTAAAAACTGTAGTAAAAAAGTAAAACCGAGACACCAAAAATGTTTTAATAAGCAGTCAAAAGTCATAAGCTAATAAAAGCAAAATTAACTATAGGCAAATTAAATCCAGCTGACCGCGATATTTGCAGTATTGAATCGACTATTTAACAACAAAAACAATTAAAATTTTTCAGTAAAGCGGATTAATAACAATAATTAAAAACTGTATTTTAATATTTTTTTATTAAATTACTTAATTTGTAACTTAAATGCAAATTTTTAAGGGCTAAAGTTGGTTAATTTTTGTATATTTTGTGAAAGGGTGGAATTAAAAAAAAAACTCTGCGTTCTTATTTGTTTTTTTAACGTCATTACCGCATAATTCTAATTAGTCCCCTCATGTGTTCATTCTAATTTTCAGCGTCAGCCAAATATAATTCAACCATAAGCAAGTCTTAATTATATTTTACCGTAATCTGGGATGTAATCTAAAGGAGCTAAAATAGATGAAAAGGCAAATAAATAAAAAAACTAAATTAACATACAAAATTGGTTAAATCATTGCAGATACAATATAGGCTAAATTCAATAAAATTAAAAATATGCTTTGCTATCAAAGTATAAAACTAAACGTAACCCCAACGTGGCCGCAACAATTGTTCGTTGGATTAAAAAAATGCCCCATTAAGTAACCACTCAAATCACGAGAATCTGACATCACTTTATCAGCCAATTATATTCGATTTAATACGGAGTATGTTTATATATGTGTTTTTGAACATGCTGCTCGGAGGCGCAACCGCCGTGGCGCAATCAGTTAAGGCGTATAGTCACTTTTACAGAATTGAGTAGGTCGAATCCTCATAAAACTAAATTTTTCATGTTAAAAACTTTTTTCTAAATTTTTTATAATTTTGGAATTTTATTTATATAAAGTAAAAACCAAAAACATTAATTTGTTTCCTGCTTTTTGCCCATTTGTCAATTTTTTTGTCATTTGAAAATTCTAAAATATAATTTTTATGTATGTAAAAAAACCGTAATTTTTACTATGTTCTACAATTGGTTTACTACTTAACGCTTTGCAATGAAAACTATCAGGAGAAACCTTAACATTTGATTTATAATTATAATTTTTACAAACGCATTGAATTTTCTAAAAATTGCTGATCTTGTGTGAACTTAAAAATTTTTTCGCATGAAAGTCATGTATGCGTGTCTAAATTAGTCACGTGAGCACACTGTTCCAACTACGTTTGGTTCACCTTTAGATTTCACTATTCGTCCAGTTTCTACATACGGTCCCTGTTTCATAAGTATTTTTGAAAATACTGTATTACGAATATAATCGGTTTGTAGTTTTTATGTTTTTAATTTTAAATTCAATATAATAAATCACTTAAAAATGTATCCAGTATTTGTGAAATTAAATATAATAAGATATCACAATGTGATAATTACAATTTTTACATAGTAAAACATATGTTAACGAAAATTGATACGTTTTTAAAATTTAAAATTAATATGGAGCCTTTTTAATTCACAAAACACAACGCCTCTTGAAGAATTACCGTTCTGCACAGTTAAAAATAGGAATGGGTATCAAAAAAAGTTTAAATACCAACATTAAGTGGTCAGTTTTATAAATTAAAAAAGATTTTTATTTTTCATAACATAAGATTTGCTAAGTATTTAAAACGATTTGTATTTTTTAATTTTATTTTCCAGAAGAACAGTTGTAGCAGACTGCGGATGGTTGGCCTAAAATTGATTAATCAAAATTTATAACATAAATAATGATAAATTATTATAAACTTTAGACTTTTGTCGTTGGACTTTTACTTTTAGAAACTGGACGAATAATGAATCTTAAGGTGAATCAAACGTAGCTGCAACATTGTGTTCACGTGACTAATTTCAACACAGCCACATGACTTTCATGCGGAGAAATTTTTTCGTTCACACAAGATCAGCGAATTTTCAAAATCAATGCGCTTTGAAAATTGTAATTATAAAATCAAATGTTACAGCTTATCTCCTGATAGTTTTCATTGCAAAGCGTTAAGTAATTAAACCAATTGTAGAACATAGTAAAAATTACGGTTTTTTTACATACATAAAAATTATATTTTAGAATTTTCAAATGACAAAAAATTTGACAAATGGGCAAAAAGGCAGGAAACAAATTAATGTTTTTGGTTTTTACTTTATATAAATAAAATTCCAAAATTATAAAAAATTTTAGAAAAAAGTTTTAAACATGAAAAATTTAGTTTTATGAGGATTCGACCTACTCAATTCTGTCAAAGTGACTATACGCCTTAACTGATTGCGCCACGGCGGTTGCGCCTCCGAGCAGCATGTTCAAAAACAGCACATTGAAACATTACTTCGTATTAAATCGAATCTAACTGGCTGATAAAGTGATGTCAGATTCTTCGTGATTTGAGTGGTTACTTAATGGGGCATTTTTTTAATCCAACGAACAATTGTTGCGGCCACGTTGGGGTTACGTTTTAGTTTTATACTTTTGATAGCGAAGATCATATTTTTAATTTTATTGAATTTAGCCATATTGTATCTGCAATGATTTAACCAATTTTGTATGTTAATTTAGTTTTTTTATTTATTTGCCTTTTCATCTATTTTAGCTCCTTTAGATTTAGTCCAGCATTACGGTAAAATATAATTAAGACTTGCTTATGGTTGAATTTATATTTGGCTTAACGCTGAAAATTAGAATGAACACATGAGGATAATTTACGAATTATGCGGTAATGACGTTAAAAAAACAAATAAGAACGCAGAGTTTTTTTTTTAATTCCACCCTTTCACAAAATATACAAAAATTAACCAACTTTAGCCCTTAAAAATTTGCATTTAAGTTACAAATTGAGTAATTTAGAAAATATTAAAATACAGTTTTTAATTTTGTTATTAATCCGCTCTCGAAAAATTTTAATTGTTTTTGTTGTTAAATAGTCGATTCAATACTGCAAATATCGGCGGTAGGCTGGATTTTATTTGCTTATAATTAATTTTGCTTTTTTAGCTTATGACTTTTGACTGCTTATTAAAACATTTTGGTGTCTCGGTTTTTCTTTTTTACTACAGTTTTTAATTTCAAAAAAACTGGTTTTCAAACTGTCAAAAGGGTTTTTTGAATTTCCTCAGAACTTTTAGAGTTTTCTTTTATTTGGACGAAGTAAATTTTTTACTCCAATAAAATGTAAATTGAAAAAAATCATACTCATAGCAATCTTTGAAGCGCGAAATCACAACGTTTTCAATCCGAAGGTTCTATTTTGATGTCTAAGAAACAACTATAAATTTGAAAAAGTAGCGATTTTGAAAGATTGCTGTGAGTATGATTTTTTATATTTATACCTATACGTTATTACACTAAAAAAAATGCAACAGTGCTGTGCATTGATTTAACATATATACAAATCATTGTCATAAGATAGAAATTTTTTTCAGCGGGCAGCTGCCCGAACGGAATGCAAATTTTCTATGGTCCACATTATGTCCATCTCAGACTAGTCCACATCCACTAGTCCACACAAAAAACCCTTTTGAACAGTCCAAAACCAGTTTTTTTGAAATTAAAAACTGTAGTAAAAAAGTAAAACCGAGACACCAAAAATGTTTTAATAAGCAGTCAAAAGTCATAAGCTAATAAAAGCAAAATTAACTATAGGCAAATTAAATCCAGCTGACCGCGATATTTGCAGTATTGAATCGACTATTTAACAACAAAAACAATTAAAATTTTTCAGTAAAGCGGATTAATAACAATAATTAAAAACTGTATTTTAATATTTTTTATTAAATAACTTAATTTGTAACTTAAATGCAAATTTTTAAGGGCTAAAGTTGGTTAATTTTTGTATATTTTGTGAAAGGGTGGAATTAAAAAAAAAACTCTGCGTTCTTATTTGTTTTTTTAACGTCATTACCGCATAATTCTAATTAGTCCCCTCATGTGTTCATTCTAATTTTCAGCGTCAGCCAAATATAATTCAACCATAAGCAAGTCTTAATTATATTTTACCGTAATCTGGGATGTAATCTAAAGGAGCTAAAATAGATGAAAAGGCAAATAAATAAAAAAACTAAATTAACATACAAAATTGGTTAAATCATTGCAGATACAATATAGGCTAAATTCAATAAAATTAAAAATATGCTTTGCTATCAAAGTATAAAACTAAACGTAACCCCAACGTGGCCGCAACAATTGTTCGTTGGATTAAAAAAATGCCCCATTAAGTAACCACTCAAATCACGAGAATCTGACATCACTTTATCAGCCAATTAGATTCGATTTAATACGGAGTATGTTTATATATGTGTTTTTGAACATGCTGCTCGGAGGCGCAACCGCCGTGGCGCAATCAGTTAAGGCGTATAGTCACTTTGACAGAATTGAGTAGGTCGAATCCTCATAAAACTAAATTTTTCATGTTAAAAACTTTTTTCTAAATTTTTTATAATTTTGGAATTTTATTTATATAAAGTAAAAACCAAAAACATTAATTTGTTTCCTGCTTTTTGCCCATTTGTCAAATTTTTTGTCATTTGAAAATTCTAAAATATAATTTTTATGTATGTAAAAAAACCGTAATTTTTACTATGTTCTACAATTGGTTTACTACTTAACGCTTTGCAATGAAAACTATCAGGAGAAACCTTAACATTTGATTTATAATTACAATTTTCACAAACGCATTGAATTTTGTAAAAATTGCTGATCTTGTGTGAACGAAAAAATTTCTCCGCATGAAAGTCATGTGGGCGTGTCTAAATTAGTCACGTGAGCACAATGTTGCAGCTACGTTTGATTCACCTTTAGATTCATTATTCGTCCAGTTTCTAAAAGTAAAAGTCCAACGACAAAAGTCTAAAGTTTATAATAATTTATCATTATTTATGTTATAAATTTTGTTTAATCAATTTTAGGCCAACCATCCGCAGTCTGCTACAACTGTTCTTCTGGAAAATAAAATTAAAAAATACAAATCGTTTTAAATACTTAGCAAATCTTATGTTATGAAAAATAAAAATCTTTTTTAATTTATAAAACTGACCACTTAATGTTGGTATTTAAACTTTTTTTTGATACCCATTCCTATTTTTAACTGTGCAGAACGGTAATTCTTCAAGAGGCGGTTGTGTTTTGTGAATTAAAAAGGCTCCATATTAATTTTAAATTTTAAAAACGTATCAATTTTCGTTAACATATGTTTTACTATGTAAAATTGTAATTATCACATTGTGATATCTTATTATATTGTGTATTTTACAAATACTGGATACATTTTTAAAGTGATTTATGATATTGAAATTTAAAATTAAAAACATAAAAGTTATAACTCGATTATATTTGTATAAGTATTCTAAAAAAATATTATGAAACAGGGACCGTATGTAGAAACATCACTAGGACTTAAGTCCATTTTTGAACGCTTATTTCTCTAAAGTGACAGAAGCTATAACCGTAAAATTTTGAATATGTGTTCTACGTACCCTATGTATATGTTTATGTTATGAAGCTAATTGTACTTTAAATAGTACTTGATTTTGTAAATATATCTTTGAATATTAAGACTAAATTCTGGTCCCATCTATGCATATGTGTCACGGTTGGCGCACAATACAGTACAATATTTTGCTTTGTATTTTGATTTTTAAAATTTATATGTGATGGATTTTTATATTTAACTCAATAAAAAATGTGTTTGGTTTTTAACACAAATTAAACGGAAACTATTTTTCTAAATCATTATAAAATCAACCTAATTGTTTTACATTCATTGTGATTAAAATTACATTTATATTTTCATAGTGTGCCTTAAAAATAAAGTCAAAATTAGTTTTATTTGTTACAGATATTGACTCATTTTGTTATACGAAAACCACACAAAATTTTAATTTTGTTTGTAGATATAAGTTTCCAAATTCGGCGTAATACTAATCGATTCGCAAAAAATGCTTTAGAAAACAGGAAAAAATAAACTGTTTCTTAATAATTGTTTATCTTCGAATCTTCAAGGAAAAAAAAGCACAAAGTCTTATTAAATAAACTGAAAAGTAAAGAACGTCAGCTGGACATAAAATACACAAGAAACAAAACTAAAGTCAACTTAAAATCTCACCGGTCCAGTAAAGGTAAAGTAAAGACCAATAAAAAGATGGTAACTTGACGGCAGTTATATGAACCAATCAATTGTACTCAAAAGTTGAAAATTTAAATGAATGTAAAAATTCAAGTCATAAATGTGTTGTTATGTCATGATATCAAGCATGTGTAGTCGTAAATGACACATGAAGGAGCTACATCACTTTTGCGTAGTTTGCTGATTTGTGTTAATGCCAAATAAATCAAGTTTATGTCATATGCTCCTTTTGGTTTTTTGACTGAAAAATACATAGTTATTACGGACTTGAGCCTGCAATCTCTTGCCTAGCACTTAATCCTCTGACGTGTTGCATTGCAATTGCACCATCATTCGCTGACTTTACTCTTTAAAGGTTGGTCCATACTTTGTTAAAGTGTCCAATAAGGACAAATTCCAAAAGAAAATCAAAAGGAAAAAAGTCTAAAAAAAATTTTTAGCTCTATTCATACTTTGTCCAAAAAGTCCAAAGTACTAATCGAAAAATGTTTTAGTTGTCTTTTGGACTATCCAAAAGTATCATTTAAACTATTTTGGAGGGGTGTCTTTTTGAACGAAATATAAATGCTTCTTTAAATATTTTCCAAAGGACAGTCAGTCCAAAAAACAGTCCAAAATGTCCAAAGTGTCAAAAACGCAAGTTATAAATATTTTTAAATTTTGTTTTGACTGTCCAAAGGACAACTTTGGGTTGTCAAATGAACAATTTTGGCTTATCAAAATTTAACTTTGGCTAGTCCAAAATTATTGTTTGGACTTAATTTTTTCTTTTGAACATTTGTCTTTGAACTATTCCTTGGGCGGTCCTTTGGACGAAGTATGAACAAAACTTAAAAACTGTTTTTCGGACTTTGTTCTTTGAATACTGCGGTCGAGTATAAACCAGGGTAAAATTGCATTTTATAAAGCGCTGTATTTTTGAAACATTAACAAAACGGGAATGGTTACATTTAGATTACAAAATGCTCTCGTAAAAAAGTATGACGAATTACTACAGTATAACTGCATTGCGCAACCATAATGCAATGCAGATTTCAGACAATAATTATGCATTTATTAAACTTATCAACAGTTTTTTATTAGATCAACAACACCTAATGTACAATGTAAATATCATTCGTGAATCGATCACGATTTAGGATCTAAGGAGGAGCGAGAACTTGAAGCCACAAATAAGGAACTTAAATATGTAAGTGGAGAATTGGTAGCCGTAATTTAAGCACTTAAAACCGAAAGTAAAAATTGTTAAAATTTATACTTAAAGGTGCACTGCGGAGTCAAACTTTTTGTCTTAGATTTTGAGAATTTTTTGTGAAAACCTTACTCCTGCCTCTAATAGCCCACAATTTTTTTTATTAAAATATTTACAGAGGTTCAGGAGATAGAAAATGGCGTTTTTTCGATAATTCTATTCTTGAAAAATTTCGCAATGGTATAAAAATTTTCGCTACAAGTTATACACTCAAAGAAAGTGGCTACTTTTTATTTTAATTTGATACCTTGATTGATAAGATTGGTGCAGTATTTTTAAAAGTTTATTTATTTCGCATAAAGCAGGATAAGCAAGGCCGATGTTACTCAGCACTATATTGCGCAACTATTCTTCGTTAATATAACAATATTAACGAAGAATATTATCACCCAGTATGTCTCAGCGGGGACCCGATCCAAGGACCTTCAGTATGCAAGACGTAAGATCTGTCACTGCGCCACAAGAGATATTGCGTTCTCCGTAACTGATAACCCACGATTTTTTCGCTAAAAACGCGAAGTGTAGGTTAAAATGTTGGGCAAACTTAATCCCGATTTTAGCTGATTATTTACCACCTAAACACTATTGCTCGGGCAGAAAAAAATACATTACGTATCATTTTCACTATTTTCTCATAAAAAATAATCTAATAAAGCATTCTCAACAACTTTTTAAAATTCCCCAGAAAGATATAAATACAAAAAAATGAAATCACTCTAAAAACAAAAAGTTTCAACACCTTCTGCTTTTATCATTTTAACTTCGAAAATAGCAAATAAATTTTATCATTCTTATATGCTTTAAAGAGAACAACTTTAAGGCTTTTTAAATCGTATTCAATTGTGTGTTAATTCAAATTATAGCTTAATTTAAAAAAAACTCTGAAGAGTCAAGTAAAAAATGCGAAATTTTAATTGAGCGCTGAAAGTTTAATCTTTAAGAAAAAAAAACCAAAACAGACTTTTTTGTTAAAAAGTAAACTTACTAAAATTCACGCGAACTCAATATACTACTAGCCGCCACGAGGCGCGCTTTCGCACTTATGCTGTAAAAGTTACTTATCTTTGCCCGACAAATCTCTGCCATCACTTGCTAATCGAGGGTTTTTCGCACGGAAAACACAATATTTTGACAAATACTGCACCAATCTTAACAATGAAGGTGTCAAATTAAAGTAGAAAGCAGCCGCTGTTTTTAGGTCATAATTTGTAGCTTAAATTTTTATACCCATGGAGTCATTTCTTATCACAGAATTATCGAAAAAAAAACGTCCTTTCCGGGGGGGGGTCATATCTCCTGAACCACCGGAAATATTTTAAAAAAAAATTGTGGGTTATTCAGGGCAGGGGTAAGGTTTGCTCAAAAATCAAAAAATCGAAGGCAAAAAGTTTGACTGCGTACCGCACCTTTAAGTCTTAGCGAAGTCTATAACTCTAAGCACAAACCAATTTTTTTAAGAGCTCTAAGTTTCCATTGTTCTCGACTTCAAATTTCAATAAATTTCCGACCCCGTGCCATCGCTTATGACACACAACAATGGTTTATTTTTAAAAATTAGTTCAAAAGTTTTCAAAAGTTCAAAAATTAGTTCACAATTTCCTTAGCAGCTGCTGAACTAATGATTTCTAAAATTCGAAAACGTTTTTATGTTAAATCAGACGCTTATACGCAATACGCTTGTGAATATGGAAACAATCCTCTTACTTTAAAACCGTGTTCTAATTAGCGTTAAAAAGGGGGAGTTCAACCGGTGGTCGTGTCAGTTTTAGAAACCAGAATATCCTCTATTTTCACCTTTTAACAATGCTTTTACAATAATATAAAAAATACGTCAATCGAATGCTTATCAAACGAGCTTTCAGAATTGTTATTATTTTTGGCTCAAGCTTCAGTAATTCCCAAGATATTTGAAGTATTTTAAAACTATTGAAAACTGGTTTTTCGACAGCTTTTTTTGGTTCAATATCCTATCGAAAATTTTGTAGTGGTTTTTTAGATACTGAAAGAACACTCTTTATTGCATCTTTTGATATGTTTAATTTTCTAGTAACTTAATAATCACTTGAAAAAAATATTTTAAAATCAGTTTTTGATTAAAATATTTTTTTGTTTAAAAAAGCAACTATTTTTTAATTCATTTGCTCAATTAAAAAAGTCAGGATATCAATTTACTAAAGATTTATTATAATTAAATAAAAAGTTTGGCAAAAGCGTGTTCTTTTATGGTCTGTGAAAATCACAACGAACTTTTAAAGAATATTAAGACAAACGGCAAAAACTGTCGAAAAACAAAAATTTTGGAAGGGTTTTAAAAAGTAGGTTTAGCCAAAAATGAAAACAATTTTAAAAGCTCGATTGATAAGCCTTCTAAGA
>JASAMX010028826.1:0-12469 GCA_030248175.1 Microlaimidae sp. YZB2_3
TTTGCCCCAATGTTTTATGGCCCCCTCCCCCGTTTCAAAAAAGTTGCCCCCCGTGCCCTTCCCATTTTGGAATTGCCCCCTCCAATAAAACCCCGGGGGGGGGCAGTGCACAGTTCTGTGTATTTGAAGTAATATGCTTATCTAAAAACAATAGTGGTACAGACCTGTGCACTGCCCCCCCCCGGGGTTAAAACGGGGGGGGGCAATGCCAAAACGGGGGGGGGCAACTTTTTTGAAACGGGGGGGGGGCGATAAAACGGGGGTGGGCAAGCAGGGGGGAAAGAAAAAAAAGAGAAAAAAAGGAGAAAAAAAGAGAAAAAAAAGAAGGGAAAAGGGAAAAAAGGGACAAAAAAAGCGGAAATAAGGTAAAAATAGGTCTAAAATGGCTTAAAATACATTGAAATAGGCTAAAAACTGCAAAAAATTCGCGATGATGGCGTCATAATAGGTCAAAAATGGCGTCATATTTTTAGGGTACTTTTTCATTTTTTGGCGGGGGGGGGCAATAAAACGGGGGGGGGGGGCAAATCCTCCAATAAAACGGGGGGGGGGGCATTTTCAGACCGTGCACAGGTCTGGTGGTATATAGGCTATGAAAGAAGGCAGAAGACAACGAAGAACACTGAGTCAGTACAGTCAGGACTCAGGGGACTACGCCGTCAGTCAGACGAGTCTACTAAGTAGCCATTCCCAGCAAAAATTACCGGCCACAGACACTGTTTCTGTCGGGACTGGAATAAGCAGTGAGGTAGGTACATTTAGATGGGCAAACTGAAAAGTACACCGACACCGACCAAATTCTACCGTAATTTTATTTGAATTTTTAGGTTTTGCTTAGGCTTAGAAATAAAAATTTGCAGCAAATGTGGTCGGTGTCGGTGGACGGTGTCGGTGTACTTTCCAGTTTGCCTTTAGATGAAATAGTAATTAATAACAGTAGCCAGAATTCAATTTTTAAAACGTCTTTAAAAAAAAACTGGTTTATAGGCAAAATTTTAAAATACCGTCGAAAAAAGATTAAACAATGAAAACTTTTTTCTTTTTGCGCATATGAATAGAGAATCATTTCTTCAAAAATGTCTAACATTACAATCATTTTTATTATTAGTATTACAAAAAAAATCCATAAATAAGCACCAAATCATGTTCACCATATTTTATTGCTATCTATTCTTTACATTATACCAAAAATATATTACATGTCTGTATGGTCCCCACTTTTTCCTTCTTTTTTTCTAAACTACAATTTTTAAAGCCATTAAATAAGCTGTTGGAAATTATATCGTAATGATGTCGCCCAACTGTTCTATTTGGAAAAAATAAAATCGAAAACGATGTTTAAATTTTAACTTAATTTTTTAAAAGACACTTCTCAAACTTTTTTAAAAAATTTTTAAGGTGACGGAATCTACAGTGACTTTGGCGACGAATGATAAAGGTTCCATGCAAGGCCAAGGAGACCTGGGCTACCACAGCCAGACCACAGACGATTCAGTTTCTCTCGATCGTACTGACGATGGCAATATCAGCCAATCTCAACCCAACTTAACACCACAGGTGCGTCAGTATTCTTTTAAAATTAACACATTTGAGAGCAGTTGGTCAGGACAAACCCGGAACTAGGGGGGGGGGGGTTAAAATCCGAGAAATGGCTTCTTCCCATATTGTTTTTTTTGGAGTGCATTTCACCCATATTGTTTTTCGATTTTAAAAGAAAATAATTAAAAACAACATTAAATTTAGGTCAAAAACCCTTGTGTTTATTACATTTTTGAGCTTTTTGTTGTTTAAAACACTTATTTTGACCTCAAAACTTAAGTTTAATGGTACCTAGACGTCATTTTGAAGGCATTTTTCCCTCTTACTGTGCTTCTGTATGTGTGAAAACCTATTGACTTTAATCTAGTTAAGAATATAAAATCAATCCCACATTTTAGTAACAGGTGCAAAACGAGAGCAAAATATTAAATCTGTTAAAAAATTCTTACGCTCTTTATGCATGCATTTTGCTGAACGGTTATTACGTCTGTTCAAATGCGTTTGCATCGGAGCAGGCACAAAATTTTTACAAAGATCGCGGGTAAAATAAGGGCATTCCCAAGTATAATTCATTTAATTACATCGACTAATTTTAAGTATAGACAAACTAATAGTTAAAAACCGTTATTTTTTACATAAATTATCGTAATAATACTCATAAATAACCTAATCGGGGACTGTAGACCTTAGTTTTCCTAAGCAACCTAAACAAACAAAACTTCAAAATCAAATTAAATTTAAACTTTAGTTTGATTTTAAGATTTTGCTTAGGCTGCTTAGGGAAACTACGGTCTACAGTCCACGATTCAGGTTGCACATGAGTTTTATCACGAACAAAATTATGCTTGAAGAATGCCAAAATAAGTAAGTTGTGTACACGACATTTACACCAATGATCAGACCTGTGCACTGCCCCCCCCCCCCGCCGGGGTTAGGGGGGGGGATTCCAAAACGGGGGGGGCACGGGGGGCAACTTTTTTGAAACGGGGGGGGGCAAGCAGGGGGGAAAGAAAAAAAGAGAAAAAAAGGAGAAAAAAAGAAGGGAAAAGGGAAAAAAGGGACAAAAAAAGCGGAAATAAGGTAAAAATAGGTCTAAAATGGCTTAAAATACATTGAAATAGGCTAAAAACTGCAAAAAATTCGCGATGATGGCGTCATCATAGGTCAAAAATGGCGTCATATTTTTAGGGTACTTTTTCATTTTTTGGCGGGGGGGGGGGGCAATAAAACGGGGGGGGGGGGCAAATCCTCCAATAAAACGGGGGGCATTTTCAGACCGTGCACAGGTCTGCCAATGATTGATATTGAATTTAAGGAAAAGACGTCCTCCGGTGCAAATAATTACCTGACAGAATCTCATCTGGAAGCTTTTGAAGAATACCGAAGTGCCCGCGGTCGTCATATTCTTCAGCCCTCCACGAAGAAGTCTTCCATTTCCGGCACTAGTTTGGGCGCCTGCGAAAGCTCCGCCGGACTCTTAATGACCACGGAAAGCGTCCTTACCGCTCGAAACCGCCCTCTACTGGTCGTGCAAAGGAGCAGCCCTCGGGACGGGGACGTACTGGAAAAAGTATGCAGAATGCCTTTTCGAAAACGTTTTTTGTGCCATTGAGCAAGCAGTACCGTCCTGAACCTCGGGCAGCACCCAACGCTGGGGTTTTTTTTTTCGCCGGCGCCTAGGCGCCAGCTGGCGTCTAGCCAGGCGCTAGCGCTTAAAATCTAGGCGCCAAAACATAAAAATTTTTTATGTCAACAAATGGTGCTAATATAATAGTTTTTTCAGTACCATATATAATTTTGGATGACTTGGAAGTCAAATTTTTGTTTTATATGCTAAAAATCTAAAAAAAAATAATTTTTTTCTTTTTTCAATGCTCAACTTCTAAATGCGTAAAATTTTGCCAAAGGATCATAATTTAACAAGAAAACATTGGCACAGAGAGAGACCTAGAAAATTATAAAATAATTTGGGTTTGGCTTGGCTGGCATAATTTTAATATGAAGATGTTTATTATAACTAATTTTTGCTTGGTAATTGGTACAGTTGGTTTAAAATTTGTTTATGGATTTTTTAAACAGGTTGTTTTCATTATTTTTTCTTTATGTTTGCGTTCTTTATGTTTTCTTTATATTTTTTAATTCTCATTTTAAAATTGTTGTTTGTTTGATAAATTAAAACTTTAGAGGAGGATCTCTAATAGCTTATTACACTAAATTAAATAAAATTACGGATTTTAAATCAATATAAAAAAATGATAAAAAAAAGTGAAACAGATAGAAACAGTTAGCAAGAATCATGAAAATTTTTTAAAAAATCTTGCAATATAATGATGAGATAATGATTTTAAAAGTCAATAATTTTTTAGCAAAATGATTTTATTAAGGGGTAATTTTAGGTTTTGATCAAAACTAAACTTTAATAATTAGTTTTTTTAAGATTTTTATTTTAAATGGCATTTCTCAGGGTTAAAAAATATAATTAATTAGCAGTATTACCTATATGCCACAAGAAAAATAAATAAATTATTAATAATTTTTCAAAACAGTTATGCGCTGACGCTGAGTCAAGTGAAGCGCAAGAAAAATTTTAGAAATTGATATTTTAAAACTTTAACAATTTTGCTTCTTTTTTTTGTCTATTTGTCTAAAAAAAGCTGTAAAAAATATGTGTCTAGCCAAAAATCTAGGCGCCAAGCTGGCGCCAAGCCCCAAAATTTTAGGCGCCAGCGAAAATTTCTAGGCGTCAGTGGCGTCGATTTGGCATAAAAAAAACCTAGACCCAACGGGCCCATGGGCACCACCTGGTTGGTGGATCCTTTCTCTCATAGAAATGAGTCCAGCTTGGCATGGCTAGAAAAAGTTTGTTGTACGTCGGCCACACGTGGCAGTTTTCCACCTAGCAAACCAGTAAACAAATACAGCTCTATTTTGTGTGGAGTTTGTACCACTGGCCTTGCAGGAACACTTATGCTGCCCATGTATGACGCTAAATAGTAAGATCAATATCAGGCGACTTAAAAATCCTTTAGACGAAGACCTCGGAATGAGTGAACACTACATACAGTGAACACTCTAGCCTAGCGGTAAAGGTTGCCAATATCGTTATTAATGTTGGACGAAGAGTCTCTCTTCTAAATTTTTTTGCCCCTCCTGGCTTGTCTTAGCGCCTGCCTTTGCATAATCTGAATAGGGAAGATAAATTTCAGGTAATGCAACAACAAAAAAAAGTTTTTTTGTTATATGTTGTTGTATACAACATTATGTTTTATTCAGTGCAGTCGGAAAAATAATTTAGTAGGTATGCAATATGCGGAATAATAACTAAATGGGGTTAGACTTAAAATGCCAATAGTTTCAAATATATTAGTAAACTTTAAAAAATGCGAGGAAAAAGTACCTAAAAATTTATTCTTAGGCCCCAGGAATCGGATTTAGGAGAAATTCTTCTGCTAACGAACACTCTCCGACTTTGGAACAGAGTGCGGATACAGAAACCAGTGGCCTCGGGTTCGACGCCCACATTTTACTCGCTGCTAAGCAGCAGGACGAGAAAAATCGCCACCTCGCAGCTCTCAAACAACCCTCTGAAGAAGACGACAAAGACCAACTCACGGAAATACCAGAAGAAGGTAGGTATTCAAATAAATTTTTGGAATTTTTTCTGTTTTCCTTTTTTTGTATACGTTTTTGATGACATGCTTTTTTTATTTCAAAGAGGATGCATTTTATTATCAGATCTGTGCATGGTCTGGAAATGCCCCCCGCTTTATTGGAGGATTTGCCGCCCCCGTTTTATTGCGCTCCTCCCGCCCAAAAATTACGGGCCATTTTTGAGTTTTCATGACGCCATCATCCCGAAATTTTTGCAGTTTTTAGCCTATTTCAATGCATTTTAAGCCATTTTAGACCTATTTTTACCTTAATTTCCCTTTTTTCGTTCCTTTTTTCCCTGTTTCCTTCTTTTTTCTATTTTTTTTTTCGCCTTTTTTCCCCTTCTCCGTTTGATTGCCCTGTTTTTCCTTCTTTTTTCTTTTTTTTTCTCTTTTTTCTCTTTTTTTTTTCTCCCCTGCTTTCCCCCGTTTTATTGCCCCCCCCTCCGTTTCAAAAAATTTGCCGCCCGTGCCCCCCGTCTTGGAATTCCTCCACCCAATAAAACCCCGGGAGGGGGTAACTGGACTTTAGAGCCGGAGCGAGGGGTTAGGCGCTCAGTCTTTTGCTTAGGCTTAGGTTCAGGCTTAGGTTTTGCTTAGGCTTAGGCTTAGGTTTTGCTTAGGCTTAGACTTAGAAAAAATCTTTCTAAAGCTCTTTAGAAGCTCTAAAGTCCCTCGGCTCTAAAGTCCCTCGGCTCTAAATTCCCCAAACCCGGGAGGGCAGTGCCATACATGGGCAAGTTGGTCCGGAGTGGGGGGGGGGGTTAAAATCCGAGAAACGCAAAATACCCATATCGTTTTTTTTCTGGAGTGCATTTTACCCATATCGTTTTTCGATTTTGAAGGAAAAATAGGTAAAAAACGCTAATTTTAGGTCAAAAAGCCCTTTTTATAGCATTTTTGAGCTTTTTATTGCTTAAAACATTCATTTTGATCTCAAAACTTAAGTTTGGAGGCAGTTAGAAGTCATTTTAAAGACATTTTTTTCTTCATTTTTCCAAAATTGGGGGGGTTAACCTTTTCTCCCCCCCCCCCCACTTCTGAGTGGGGAGGTTAAACCCCCTTTCTCAGAATTTGGGGGGTTGACCCCCCCCCCAACCCCCCCCCCCCCCGTGCCCATGTATGGGCAGTGCACAGATCAGCAAAATAAGCTTTAAGTCGAAGTCACACCGTTGGTGAAAATGACATTTTGACGCTGTAAACGGGCGGTGAACGCATTTTCACTTCGGTGTGAATAGTAAGAAAAACACCGGAAAAATATTGATAAATTACTGTTTTGTTATTATGCTAATATAATTTTATAGTTTTAGTGCTTAGTAGTGATGGGTAGTTCCGGTTCCGGATATTCCGGGCAAAATTTTGAATTCCGGTTCGGGTTCTGGATTTTTTAAAAATCTCCTCAATACCGGTTCGGGTTCCTGTTCCGAATGTTTGAAAAATGTCAATTACGGTTCTGGTTCGGGGGTTTCCGGAAGTTTTGGATTTTAATAGGCAGTTCCGGTTCCGGATATTCCGGGAAAAATTTGGAATTCTGGTTCCGGTTCCTGTTCTGGATTTTAAAAAAAATCTCAATTCCGGGTTCGGATCCTGTTCCGGATTTTTGGAAAATCTCAATTCCGGTTCTGATGTCGAGGGTTTCGGAGGCTTCGCAGTTTAATAGGCAGTTCCGGTGCCGGATGTTCCGGGCAAAATTTGGAATTCCGGTTCCGGTTCCTGTTCTGGATTTTTGGAAAATCTCAATTCTGGTTCTGGTTCCGGGGGTTCCGAAGGTTTCGTAGTTTAATAGGCAGTTCCGGTTCCGGATGTTCCGGGCAAAATTTGGAATTCCGGTTCCGATTTTGGAAAAATCTCAATTACCAGTTCCGGTTCCTGTTTCAGATTTTTGGAAAATTTCAATTCCGGTTCTGGGGGTTCCGCAGTTCCGCCCATCACTAGGGCTTATACTAGTTTTTTAGTGCAAGACTATTGGAGTTTTAGTGCTTAAATTAAGGTTAGATGACAAAGTGTGAAGTTTATTTTAAGGGTTGTCGCCGAAATTTCGCATTTCTGATTCGCCCGAAAAATCACGCTCTGACTCGGTTAGTCCCTCTACACTGCGATTTACTCCTGTAAAAGACGATCCACTAGGAGTTTCCGCGCTGGCAGATCACGATTCTCCTGAAGAAAAATTAGGTAAGCCGTATATCTTTGTAATAGTAATTACTGAATTTTAAAAAAATATTTTTATTTATGATTTACATAATATTTCAGTAATATTTGAAATTAAAATTAATTGTGCCTAAATTATCTGTAAAAATTAGCATGAACTATACTTATGCTTTAAAAATTTTTGACAAAACTTTTTTTACAAATTTTTTTTGTGCTTGTGTTTTATGTTAAGTTGAAATTAAGTTATTATTTAGATTTAAAGAAAACAATAGTCGAAAGCCCATCCAGAGCTGCTTTCATTGAAAATCAAAAGCTTTTTGACGGAGAAGAATTTAAAGTATTGCCGTAATTTAAATTATTATTTGCACGAAGAACTGTAATACTGTATATTTTTAATATTCTAAATAATATTATTTTTATTATTATTATTATATTTATTTCGTTGAAAAACAGGAAACATACATAAACAAGTTAATACCACACTGAGATTGTATGTACCTTTTATAAACTAAAAAAAAGAAGGAAATAAACCACACACAATAAGCCGAATCCCAAAACCCAACTGCAAATACAAACCCAAGAGCAGGAGAATTCTGCCAAAATCATGTCATTTACACCTGTAAAATGATTCCGGACTCACCACAAGAATAAATGCCACGACAAAACCAAAACCATCCAACTTCCAAGGAAAAAATTGCAGGCAAAGTTTTGAGCGCTAATATAGTTTCCAGAGCAGAAAAAAATAAAGTCGTAATATGTATGTCGTAATCATTAATGTTCCAACATTCCTGA
The DNA here is from genome assembly GCA_030248175.1 of Microlaimidae sp. YZB2_3. NCBI lineage: Eukaryota > Metazoa > Nematoda > Chromadorea > Desmodorida > Microlaimidae > Microlaimidae sp. YZB2_3. The sequence continues at coordinate 8,130 of JASAMX010028826.1, forward strand.
AAGGACTGTGATTAAAATTAAATTCACAACGTTAAAATATTTTTGTTTGTATTAAAATCGGCGAGTCAATTCTTTTCAAACGGTGCCCAATGTTATACTATGCTCTTTGTATGAGCATTTTTATAAATTTAAATTAAATTGCCGTTAAATAAATAGGCTTAGCTAACATGGGCACAGGAGGAGGTTGAGGGAGGACGTTAACCCCCCCCGTAATGAGAAGGAGGCTTTAATCCCCCCCCCTTCACTCAGAAGTAAGGGGAGAAAAGGGTAACTCCCCAATTTTAGAAAAATGAAGAATAAAATGTCTTTAAAATTACTTCTAACTGTATCCAAACTTAAGTTTTGAGGTCAAAATGAATGTTTTAAACAGTAAAAAGCTCAAAAATGCAATAAAAAAGGCTTTTCAACCTAAAATTAGCGTTTTGAATCGATTTTTTCTAAAATCGAAAAACAATATGGAAAAAATGCATTCTCAACAAAAAAACGATATGGGTATTTTGCGTTTCTAGGATTAAAACCTCCCTGCTAATTTTGTGTGGTTAAACAAACCCCCCCCCCACTCCGGCCTACTTGCCTATGAATAGGCACAGATTTTACAATCTCAGTGTGGTATTAACTTGTTGCTCATGACTATGGTGACCCTCTTTCTCCTTCCCAACTTGAAATTATAATAAAAAACAAAAAATTCCTATCTTTGCAAAATTTTTGAGTTTATTAAAAATAAACAGAAGGACAGTTCACGTGCAAATTATGAGAGAAATTAAAGCAGGAGAGGCCTGGAAACTGCTGCTCCGTCAAAAAGCTTTTGATTTGCAAAGTAGCTCCGATGGGCGTGGGGAGGGTTGTTAACCCAAAATTAGAGAAGGAAATAAACCACAGACAATAAGCCGAATCCGAGAAACGCTAAATAGCCATATCGTTTTTTTCTGGAGTGCATTTTAATATATTGTTTTTCGATTTTAAACAGAAAATTGGTAAAACCCCAATTTTAGGTCAAAAAGCCCTTTTTATTGCATTTTTGAGCTTTTTATGGTTTAAAACATTCATTTTGACCTTAAAAATTAAGTTTGGAGGCAGTTAGAAGTCATTTTAAAGACATTTTTTTCTTCATTTTCCCAAAATTGGAGGGTTAACCTTTTCTCCCCTTACTTCTGAGTGAAGGGGGGGGGGATTAAAGCCTCCTTCTCAGAATTAGAGGGGTTAACCCCCCCCCCCAACCCTGCCTTCCGTGCCCATGTATGATTAAGGTTTCTATTATTAACGGAATTTAATTTAAATTTATAAAAAATGCTCATACAAAGAGCATAGGTCAAAAACATTGGGCACCGTTTGAAAAGAATTCACTTGCTGATTTTATACAAACAAAAATATATTAACGTTGTGAATTTAATTGTAAGCACAGTCCTTTCAGGAATGTTGGAACATTAATGATTACGACATACATATTACGACTTTATTTTTTTCTGCTCTGGAAACTATTATTATTTAGAATATTAAAAATATACAGTATTACAGTTCTTCATGCAAATAATAATTTAAATTACGGCAATACTTTAAATTCTCTAATTGACTAATTTAGATGAAAGCAGCTGATGGTTGGGTATGTTAAATCTAATAGTAGTTAACAATTAACGTGAAACAACACAAATTTGTAAAAAAGTTTTGTCAAAATTTTTTAAACATAGGTTATTGATTTCATGCTAATTTTCAGATAACATAGGCACAAATTAATTTTAATTTCAAATATTACTGAAATATTATGTAAATCATAAATAAAAATATTTTAAAATTCAGTAATTACTGCTACAAAGATATACGCACTACCTAATTTTTCTTTCAGGAGAATCGTGATCTGCCAGCGCGGAAACTTGGAGAATGTTTCTACGGAGTAAATCGCGGTGAGAGTAACCCGAGATAAAGCATGATTTTTGGGCAGATGAAATGCAATTTTGGCGACAACCTAAATCGGACTTCACCTTGTCATCTAACTTTAATTAAGCACTGAACTCCAATAATTCTTGCGCGAAAAAACTAGGTATGAGCCCTAGTGATGGGCGGGAATTCAGAAGGTCCCAGAACCGGAATTGAAATTTCCGAAAATCTGAAACAGAACCGGAACTGGTAATAAACTTTTTTCCAAAATCGGAACATTTTGCCCGGAACATCAGGGAAGTGCTGTTGAGCTCTGAAAAACTCGGAATTCCCGGAACCAGAACCGGATTAAAAATTTTCCGAAAATCAGAACCGGCAAACCGGAAAAATTCAAATTTTGCCGGAACATCCGGCACCGGAACTTGTCGATTTGAAGAGCCGAACCCCTAGAGGCAGAAATTTGCCGAACGATTTTCCAAAAAATCCGGAACAGGGATTTGGACCCGGAATTGAGAATTTTTATCCAGAAAACCAGAACCGGAACCGGAATTCTCCCGGAAATTGCCGGAAATTTCGGGAATTTGCCGATATAAGAAATCCAAAACTTGCCGGAAATTTTCAAATTTGCCGGAACCGTAATTGACATTTTTCAAACATTCGGAACAGGAACCCGAACCGGTATTGAGGAGAGAATTTTGAAAAATCCGAAAATTCCGAAATTCGGAATTCAAAAATTTTGCCGGATATCCAAAATTCGGAAATTCTCGTCGTCCTAACACTTGAAATTAAATTGACGGTAATTTTGTGCAACATATTTTCGGTGTTTTTCTTACTATTAACAAAAGTGAAAAAATCGTTCACCGCCCGTTTTGCGCGTAAAACATTTTCACCAACGGATCGTGTAACTTCGACTTAAAGTTTGCTGATCTGTAGCTTCGTACATGGGGGCGGGGGGGGGGGGGGGTTAAGGGGGGGCCCCCCCAAATTCTGAGAAGTGGGGTTTGTTCCCCCCACTCCCGGAGGGGGGGGGGGGAGAAAAGTTAACCCCCCAATTTTGGAAAAATGAGGAAAATGTCTTCAAAATGACTTCTAATTGTCTCCAAATTTTTTTAATGTTAAAATAAGTGTTTAAACAATAAAAAAGCTCAAAAATGCTATAAAAAAGATTTTTTGATCTAAAATTAGCGCTTTTTACCTATTTTGCCTTCAAAAAATCGAAAAACAATATGGGGTAATTGCACCTACCCAGAGATATTGAATTGTTACGTTTTTTAAATTTTGACCCCCCCCCCCGTCCAGACCATTCCCGTGTGGTCCTCCCAGGTTTGGGGAAAATTTAAGAACCGAGAGGACTCGACCCGAGGACTTTAGAGCTTCTAAAGACTTTGAAGAATTTTCTGAGTCCTAACCTAAGCGAGACCTAAGCCTAAGCCGAAACGACTGAACCTAAGCCTAAGCAAAAGACGGAGCGCCTAACCCCTCGCTCCGCTCGGCTACGGTTTTATTGGGTGGAGGAATTCCGAGACGGCACGGCAAAGGGCGAAAGAGCAATCGGGGAAAAAGCAGGAGAAGAAAGAAAAAGAAAAAGAAGGAAAAACAGATCAAACGGAGGAAAAAGGCGAAAAAAAAATAAAAAAAAGGAAAAACAAAGGGAACGAAAGTAAAAATAGTCTAAAATGGCTTTAAAATAGTGAATAGGCTGAAAACTGCAGTTTTCCGGATGACATCATGAAAACCGAAATGACCGGTTCAGGACAGAAGAACGCAATGAAAAACGGGGACAAATCGTCCCATGAAACGGGGGGGGCCCTTCCCAGACCGTGCACAGATCTGATAATGCGGTACCTTCTGAAATATAATGAACGTATACAAAAAGAAAGGAAACAAAAAACCGGAGCGCTTGAACCCTCTCTTGATTCTTCCGTCGCGCATTGGTCTTTGTCGTCTCCTTGTTTGCGAGTCGAGGTGAGCGAGAATTTCATTCCTCCTGCTCCGCACACGAATTGAAATGTGGGCGTCAAACCCGACCATGATTTGTGTCTCGCACTCTGTTGTCCAAAGTCGAAAATCCCCTCACTTCACAAAATTTCTGCTAAATACAAACTTTATAAGCCTAAATAATTTTGCGTACTTTTCCTCGCATTTTTAAACTACTAATATATTTGAAACTATTTTGGCGATTTTAAGTTCTAACCCCTAGTTTATTGTTCACATATTTGCATACCTATAAATTTTCCAATTGCACTGAATGAAACGTAATGTACTCTCAACAGACATATCAAAAAAACTTTTTTTTGTATTTGGTACCTGAAATTTGTCTACCTCTCAGTACTGGAGGTAACAACCAGGAAGGGCAAAGAGAGACTCTTCGGTCCGACATTAATAATCTCAACCTTTACAGTAATCTTTAATATGTATGTATGCTCACTCCTAGAAAGTCTCAAAGGAGTTTTAAGTCGCCAACAATA